>NW_010582324.1:303115-314997 GCF_000705375.1 Tinamus guttatus | reverse complement strand
CTTCTATCACTCATTCTAATTACAAGGTTTGAACACCATCAGAACAGTAGATAGTTAAACAGTCATCTCTTCTTCTCTATAAATTCCTGAGCTGTTTGGACTTTTTTTTTTTCTTTAATAAAACACTGGTGGTAGTTTTTTTTAAAAGAAAAAAAAATCAGAAAATGGGATCTGTGGATAAAGCTCTTGTGGGAAAGTTTCACTAGTTCCATGAATTTTTAATAACAAAAAGTTTACCGGGTACAGGAAAGAAATTTTATGGTAAAAATCCTGACAGTAGTATACAGTCTGATCCCTGGAAGCAGAGTAGATGTTCAAGTTCTTACCTTGAATCGTGTCAATATTCCATGTTCAGTTAGTCTCTCGGGTGGTCTTGAAGGCGCTTTATACAAATAGCTCAATATTCACTCGACCAGAAAGAGACAAAGGTTGAGTTCATAAACCTATCAGTTAGGTTATTCACTTAAGCTGTGGAAGCAGCAATCCCTTTTTCTGGACCACCTATAGTCAGGCAGACTACAGAATTAATATTCTACTCTTCCACACTGTAGGTGGACTGCCCTGACCACCAGAAAAATGATCTAAAATGTGTCTGTCATTTTTCTGAATTTCAGCATGGACAATTTTGTATGTTCTAAATAAAAAACATTTTGTGGAATAGAAAAAAATCAAATCCCTTACAAATTTGACTTTTTTCCCCCCCTTCATTTACATTTTTAAATTTATGAGTAGCGAGCAGAGTCATTCTGTCTAAAACAGAGTCCTCAGCTCTAAGCAGAAGACTAAAGAGCAGGAATCTCATTGTATATATTTATTTCTAAATTGTATGTTGGACAGCAGTACTTAAAAAATCCATACTGAAAACAACAAAGCAAGATGGAAAAAGTGGTTTCCTAATAGAATGGATCTGTGCTAAATTCGTAAGAAGTTTTATTTTTACTGATTGTTTATAACTTATTTTTAAGAGCAGGAATGAAGCCAAGCTTTAAGGCAGGATTATTAAGGTGACAATTCACCAGAGCTACTCTACTCAGAACTGCTGACGTTAAGAAAAAGCCTCCAAAAATATAATCAAAGTACTCATGAGTCAAGTCTCTAATGAAAAAAAAAAAAAAACAAAAAATACAAAAAAAAAAAAAAAAAAAAAAAAAAAAAGAAATTCTGTATATGGAAGTGAGAACAGCCACCTCATGATGTACAATTTTAAATAGCAACAAAAGAGTAGGCATTCTTAGACTGGTCTTGCATTATATTCCAAAATCAAATGAAATAAAACTATTTTTGTATGCCTACAAAACTTACAGTCTACATTTTTGGTATTTATATTTATATTAAAAATGAAATACATAAAGTGAGTTTTTTTTATTTTGGCCTTCTAGATTTAACTGAGACATACATAGACAATATATGAGGCCACACACGTGAATACTTCAAGAAAACAAGACTTGATACTTGTTAGATCATTAAAAATAGAACAAAACACAAAAAAACACAGCAGGACAATTCCCTTTTAATCATTCTATTTTCACTGCTGTCTTTAGGGTTATTTCTCTATATCTCTTCTTAATAACTAGTACTTTAGAATAAATATCTAATTTACTAATTTTTACAAAGATATAAGTTGTTTATTGGCAAAAAAGCATTCACAGCCTGTCTAAAGAGGCTCTGATTCACATTCTATTAATACCAAGGTATGTGTTTGGGAGAAAATAAGTAAAAACAAACAAACCAAAAAACCCACCAAATAATCAAACAAACAAAAAACCCAACATGCAACACAAAACAACCAATGCTACCGTGAAAAGAATTGAACTTACAGGATTTTCAGTGTGTTTCCATATATCAGTATTTTTAAGTACATCAATAGTAAATCAGAGACTGTCATGCTAAATTACTAGGCACAAAGATTTCTTATTCTGTTTTTATACAATTATTCTTCAATTATTAGAACTATGAAGGAGTGTCAGATGAGAAATACATGTATGATTTTTGTCTCTAGACTAGCTGTATTGACAGCAGTTAAAGAAGGAGCAATAGCCAGTGGAAGAGGGAAGAAAGAGAAGATTGTTGCATTGTTAGGAGGAATTTCACAAATTGCCGTTTTTTTTATCTCTATGACCTGATCCTGTTTTTGATATTAAAATATTGTAAGAGTATCCCCAATAGCTTTTGGCTTTCTAGTTCTTCTTAGGGTAGATATTCTTTGTGCTTTGGGAGGCAATGCTGAATTGCCAGCTCTTCTGGAGGATCACATAGTTAGATGTGTAACACACACAGCTAACTATAGAAATTCAACTTCAGACACTCAGTTCTGAAAACAGTATACAGTTGTTCTAAAGGCCCTTGAAAGCAACAGAAGCTACTGAGCTTAACTGACTGCAACTTAATGGCTCTCTGGACATTAAATATGCAAGAGGTCATACTGCATGAGCTAAGGGTTTCTCAGGACTTCAAGTACATAAAATATATGAAACACCCTGAAACGACAAAAGCTGAGCTGTTACATATTTACTTCTGCATTTAAAAGAAGCCAGAGGTATTAAGATACATCATGTTTCCTGGAATAAGCCTACATGTCACTGAAGGAACTTAAATGAGCCCTGAAAATTCTGCAGATTTCTGCAGACCATTTTAAGAGAAAAGTGTCAAGGAAGTCTGCTCTCTGTTATCCTAAGTATGCATAGATTTATGGCATTAGCCCTATGAGAAATAATGGCACAGTAGCAAATCAATGACATGCTTGTGCAAGATGCTGACGACTAGCCAAAGTCCCTAAAAGCTCTTCGGTTGGTGTAGAGCTTAAAGTCAATATGCAGTTTGTTAGGCAAACAGTTACTTAAAAGCTAGACTTAAAGAATTCTTAGCTCCATTCAAGGATATTCAGCTTCCATTTAGATACTAAGGAAGATCATGTATTTGAGTTCAGCTGTAGATCTTGTAAGAAATTCTCATAAAGAACATAATTCCACTTGAAAAGACCAGATCACTGAAATTAAGACATGGAAGAGAAAAAAAAAAAAAAAAGGTCTCTATCAGCCCCAAAGTTGTGTGCTGGGTATTATAGACTTTTGAAGTACCCTACGGAAAGCAAAGAGAATAAGGTAGGAGGTTGCAAATAAATATATAAAGCACATAACCTGATGCTTTTGTAAGAAAGTGTTTCTCACCAAAAAAAAATGAGAGAAGGAAAGAGAAAGAGAGAAAAAAAGAGGGAGGATGAGACAGACTCATGAACAAGACTCTGAAGTCAGAACATTCAAACAGCATGGACATATAACATCAAGGTCCTGTTCCAAACCAAACAAAGTCCTAATATCAGAACTTCTAAAAGCATTATTTTACTTTAAATTGTATTAGATTTAACTTTGGTTTATCAAGTGTATACGAAAAAACCTAAACTCTATAACACATAAACTAGACAAAAAAAAAATCTTCATGTGCGCAACCATGAATTCAGAAAACTCAGGAAAACTATCTTGTTTTATTTACAAGTTGTGCATGCCCAATACCTGAAAAGGAACAGACAAAAAGAAAAAAAAGTTTTTTCAAATTCTGCATGGTTCAGTATTTTCAACAGTACAGCTCCAGTTGTTTAAACAATTTAACCTTGATTGTATACACTGTAATTTTAATCCCAAATTATGTCCACTTTACATATGAACCAAAGTTAATACATTTAGTGTTTCACGTAAGCCAAAGCAGTGTCAGACCAATTTTGTCCCTTCTGACTTCTGCCTTTGACTGCAGGATTATTACAAACTGCCTTAAGGCATACCTTCCCTTTTAATAACATGCAGGAAACACAAACTTTCAAGTGTAGTTATTGTTCAGTATTATGTAGCAGAAGAGAAGTAACATGTCAGACATTAAAACATGCATAAATCACAACAATCCTTATAAAATGCTGTGCACCAGCAAAGTTTACAATTTCAGGGTGAGTTCTGGGAGACGGAGCGACAGCTAAATGTCAGAGACCCAATTGACAATCATCTGCATGCAGGAACATGCATACAACAAAAAATAACAAAGAAAATCAAGGCAGATACAATATGATTTATGACAATATGCAAGTCCCAGCATATTTTATACCAGAAGCAGCAAATTGGAGAGGAACCTAACTGTGGACCTGGTAACAAAAACAGCAGTATATCTACTGATATGATAAATCAAATAAAACAGTTTAGCTTTGCAGACAGGGACCTCTTCATAGGTATTTGAACAGGCTATTTCCTTATGCTGACATAGGCAATTCTTATCCAGAACAGATATTTTGAGCATGGTGAATACAGTTCATTCATATTATAAGCACCACAAAGCAAACACGGTATGTTATAAACACATACATATATTTTCTACAGAGCAACTTCCCAACAGTGAACAGCAGCTTAGGTAGTTTTCAGATTTCTATTTCAATCTTAACCAACATATGTTAATTATTCTCGATAGTTATACATATTTTTTTAATGTGGGCAGTCAGTTCATACTTCAGCTGATGTGGCAGTCAGAACATACCTTGTTCATAATCAATATACGAAAATAATTCAAGTGTTTTAGCTCTTTACTACTTCTACATTTCAAGCTAACAGCAGTACACTGTGCAGTACCTAATGCTACCTGTAAAGTACTGTTATAAACATTTGACATATTTATGACAGTGGATCTCATAAAGAATATTTTTTAAAGTTTGCCCTAATGTTTTAGGTATGAATTACATGTAGATATTTCTTGTAAAAATATGCAGCTTCCAAAAAATATAGATGATAGGGTGGGAAACAAGAAAGTTTTATGAAATTAAGGCATGAGAAAACTACACTTATGGTTCACTTGAGGTTATTTATAGGCTTACTAACAGTAAGTAATAGAGTAAGGAAGGTCTCAGTTCAATAAATTATCTACTGTCCCCGATTCTACTAACTTCAAAAAGTATTAATAAAGCATATGGAAGATTAGAAAGGACCTGAATGTTACAGATGCTGTCAAGCAAAGGCATATTCTAGTGTCTGAGCAACTAAGAAAAACACTTGAATGCCCTGCAAGAGTCCTCGCTTTGTGATGATAAACTTCACAGGCAAAGGGCCATTTTGTTGTGTGCACTGCCAGATTTCCCCAGCTATCTCAATGAATTAGATGGTATTTCACAAACTTGTAATTTATACAAAATAATGTAAACTTTCCTTTAAGGATTTGCACAACATTTTTTTTTCTCCTCAAGCTTTCAGTGGGTAAAACACTGCCTGGTAAGATCATCATGATTTTTTTTTTCTAATTTTAATGTGCTGGGTAATTGAGTATTTACAACCATATGGAAGAAAAAATTACATATGTGGTTAGACATTCATTCTCAATAAAGCTGTCAGTCTGCCTTGCAAAGGTCACATCATTGCTAGGAAATACCAGACAGCAGAAAAAGTCATTGCACACATCATTCAAGTCTTCAAAATAATGATACAAAATTGCAATATGCCCATTATACTTATAATTATTATTCATTATTATTACATGCTTTTTAGAGTCAATTTGCTGTCGTGTTGGCAAGACTTCATGGGAAAAAACAAAACAAAACAAAAACATACTATCTCTCTCATAATTTTAATTTCTTACTTCTAACCACAGAAATCACATTCCACACTTTGTAGGGAGACTTTTTATACTGGAAAATATCTATATAAAGAGATTAGATTAAATGCCAAGCCCAAAACATGTATCTAACTCTTTTAGCTTATGACAATAAGTATCACAGTAGGGGGATAACTTAGCCCATCTCAACACTTAGTTTCATCTTTGTTGTTTTCTTTGAAGTGATCTCCAACCTTTGTCCGGGAGAAAATATTATGGCCCATTTACTACGACCTCAATCATAAATTTCACTATTTTGCACATGGTCCTTTCCAAAACAGAGGGACCTTTATGGATGCTAGCAAGGGAAGCTAGACCCAAACAAAACCCTTCCAAATACCAGCTTTGCTGTACTCAGTCTAGTAAAAGGCAGCTAATCCTTTTTAATCAAATAGGTATTTCCAAGTTCCAGTGACTACCTGTGTCCTTTGCTGGCAAACAAAGAATATTTTCACATGCCCATACTACATTTGCTTATTTCAATATGTACTTGTCTGAATCCCACAAAAAACGCATACTTTGCTAAGCGAAGAGCTCTTTTTTTGGATGAATTATAATAGGAACAGAGAAGCAGGAAGTCTAGATGAGAACATGTGAACTCTGCAGAGGAGGGAAAAAAAGAAGATGACAACCCAGAGCAAACAGGTAAAAGATGCCAGGCGCTGAATAAAGCAACAATAAGAAAAATGGCAAAAAAGTTCCTCACAACTGCAACATGACCAAATAAGAACTGGACAGAGATCACCTGTCCTTTCCAACATCCCATTTTCCTCCACAGCACCAATATCCCCATTGCAAATCATTACCATTCCAAACTTTCCAGGCTAGAGCAATTTGAGATTTTCATTTTGCTGATGTGGACTCTATTGGCCCATTAAGAACTGTACAAAAAACCAAGGCATTCTCTGGAAAAAAAAAATAGAAACCTTTTGATACACTTCAAAGTTAAATGCTACTAACATGCATAGGGACAAGAGAAAAAAATGCAGTCAATTCTCTCAATAACAGCACCAAGGGAAAAAAATGAAAATGCTGCAGTTTTCATCTTAAAAAAAGATGAAAACATAATAAAATATGACTTTGAAAATATTTGAGGATCACTAATGAATAATTGCAAAGTACCTGAAAATAAGAACACAAAACTTATTTATGATTAAATGCTTTTTGGGCTTATATGCCACAGCTCTTACAAAATGCCCAGCCAGTGTGAGAGCCTACATGATAAAGTCTGGATCCATTTCTAATAATTATTACGATTTACACAAATGTGTTCAATACATTATTGTAATTATAATAAGCTTGAACTTTTCCATTTGAAGAGTTGTAATTGGTTATATTAATTACTATGATATTTAAATACCATGATATTGGGACATCAGTGATTTCTCTTTCTTAGGAAGTGCATGAAATTGCTATAGCTGCCTGTGATGTTTCTTGTTCCAAATTTTAGTAAGCATGAAGCAGTATAGAACTGTGAACAACCAAAACCTCCAAAAGTCTCACAGTAACTCTGATTCAATCTTTCAAGGAATCTCAGGTTTCCAAAAATTAAAGTAACAGTGAGATGTGCTTTTGCTTTATGCTATCTCAAGTAGCTCCGAACCTGATCTCCAGCCAAGTTTCCTGATTAGTTAATGCTTTTACTTTTGAATATTTTAACCTAGGAGCTGATGAAAATAACAGCACCTTAAATTTGGAATAATTGTGCCATTTTTCCCCACTTTCTCTGTGATTCAAGGGAACTCATTATAATAGTGTTTCACTAGGGTTGAGCACCCTGTGGGCCAGAGAAACAAACAAACAAAACTCAACACACCAAGAAGCTCCAAATTTCTGGCACTCTTTCTCTCACTATTGCAAGTCACCCAAACACAACGCTTTGCTAGAAAAAAACAGGAACGTGATAACAAGCTCACATCTAATTTCACTGACTAGGTATGTCAAGCATTCTTTGGTCCCTTATTGAGAGATTCAGGTTAAGATAACCATTTCCTGCATGACTTAGTCTCTATGCTTTATCAAATCAATGATATTAACTAATATTTCTGCAAAAAGATCAAGAAAAATAAATATTTGGTACTCTGAAATGTTTCCAGTTTTCATTCTATGCAATATATCCACATGCACTTTCTAGTTGACCTTGGTCTTCTGAGCTCCTTCTTGCAAATTTGCCTACGTGAGACTGAATAGATCAGGCCAGAGTCTGTGCTCATGTGAACAGGTGCAGACATTCAAAATGACTCTTGTTGTGGTCAGATCTAATTAGGTGAGGCTAGAACAGATGGAAGCTCTGTTTAATCATGACTTTAGCATAAAGTCTCCCTAAAGCATTGACTTAGTATCTAATGGCTATGTTCTGCTAGTCACTAACAAGACTCCAAACAATTTTTGGTTACATTAGGTTCAGACAATGCTTCATTCGATACTTATTTTGTATGCTAATATTTCATAATTAAAAAGTAAATTACTGACACCTACTCTATTCACAGATATTGTCCAATTCTTCTCAATGGTCAAATCCTATGAAAGCAATTTCTATCATAATAATCAACTACGGACCAAAACATCAGATTGCGATTATCACATAAATGAAACGTGAATGAAAATTTGGTTTGAGGAAATTTGGCTCAAAAAAGGCATCTGAAAAGAAATCAGAACAGATTTTATTTGGAGTAGTTGTGAAGAGATATTTTTTCCAATGAAAAGTCAAAGTGCTTGAAAACAGTTATAACATCCATATGACAAATCTATAATGATATGATACATAATGATGTTGTTTTTCTTCCAAGCACATCCTATTCTGTCCAGAATCAGGTTTCCAACAACAATATGGCAAGACAATATGCTGCTTTTACAGAAGAAATATATTTACCTTTAGCCTTTTGAATTTGAGATATATTATACATTTATAAGTTATAAATGTATAGTTGTTATTACTAAAGAAGAAATAGTACCAAACCTTAAAACACTCCTTGAAAAAATTAGATAGATATTTGAGATTTCAAAGATAGACAAATCACTTGAGTAAATTACAAAAGCATGTGTCTGTCAATAAACAAGAAATTTGATACATTACCTACCAAGGATAGAATTCAAAGTTAAAAATGGGAAATAACGTATGCTGATTATTTTACTACATTGCAGATGAATCCAATAGTATATTGTGAAAATGTTTTTCTAAAGAGAAGCTATTTTGCTAGTGGTCTCTCTTGTTTCCTATCGATGTAGCTTGCTTAGAGCTGTGGTTTCTTTCAATAAAATTGAGTTTTAAAATATGTAGTGTTAAACAAAAACCACTGAAAACCTATTACGTCTTTCCATATTTTTCTGTTGATGATAAAATTGATAAAGTCACACCAACCAACCAGTCCACTTATAATGAAAGAGAGACAGAGAGACAGAGAGGGCATTATGCCAAAATTCTAAAAATTCATCTTTATTCTAAGTCATTCAGATGGGGCTTCTCCTTTTGCAGAAAACAAAAAATGAAGGGAAGAGTAGAAAGGAACAATGCATAGACTTCTAAGCTATGGTTCATATTTACGTAAAATAATCTTCCTTTTACATTTAGTGAGTTGAAAGTTGAATGCGCACACACACAAATCACCATTTCTCTCATGTGCTCAGTATATAACTCTGAACTATAATTTTCCAGATGACATCATATGTCCATTTTAATCACTACCATGGAAAGTTCAGTTGAGCTTAATATTAGAAGAGATTGACTGATAATCAAATTTTTGGTTTCTAGCAGGAACCACCTGCCTCAGGATTCACAGAAACAATTTTCTTTTATCTGAAAAGCATTCACAATCAGGTCACACATCAAATGGTAATCTCAGACTATTTTTCCATTACTTTCATTACTATTACTATTAAAAATTAATTCCTTTTCTGACCAGAATTGCAAACGGCAGATGAGAATAGCTCTAGCTTGCAAACCCTAGCAGACAAAAGCGAGGGTGGACTTAAAGGTTTGCGGACTGAGGTGACCAACCGAAGGCACAGAAACACACACCAAAACCAGGTTGACCACTGTTCAGTTGCTGCCATTCACTGCTTGACACGTTTATGTAAATTGCCATTGATTTCTCTTTGTGTTAATATGCCAGTCTGTGAACTGTGACAGCTGATGGCTTTGATTCATGATCCCCGTCAGCCTGAACTGCAGCAGCAGAAGTAGGTACAACTCCCTTTGGTAGCAACACAAGCAGCTGGGCTTTACTGTGCAAGAAAGCTAGTTAAAAAGAACTTTTCTCAGGCGCCTACACATATCTGAGAAAAAAAAAAACAAAAAAGAAAAAAGAAGAGAAAAAGCATTTATTCACAGTTTTGGGCCAGATGGATCTAGCAGAAAGAACACAGAATCTGAGAGCTAGCACTAATCAACTACTGCGTACAGAAATTCTCCACTCTTTTGAGCAAAAGCCACACTCTATTCAAGAATCTAAGAGCAGTAAGCATAGACCCAGGGAGAAGGACTAAATTAATTCTGTAGAATTACAGAATTAATGCTACAGCACAGAGAACATACAAAAATACTTCCAAAACCAGTTTCACTTGTTCCCAACTACTGAATATCAAAAAGCAACTCAGAATAATGGAATATATTAAAGTCTTTTTTAACATTTCAAATACACCCATATCTAATATACCGATATGAAGAGTACTGAAGCCTTCAGATTGTTGCAAAACCAGATTGCCGTTTTTGTAGGACGTAGCACACATTAAAGCAGGAATCACATACACACCCCAAAAATATGATATTCTGCTGGATTACAGCAACATTTGGCAGGACTGGATGAAGCAAACATCCTCTTCTATTTTTTTTTCTTTTTTCTTTCCTTTAAGAACTGATATATTTCTAACTCAGGAGAAAAGATTAAGTGATTAATCATGGTTACTTTCCCTAGCCTAACTCTAACTTTTAGGTGAATTGACTTACATCATCTGAGAGCTCCATCAAAAATTGTCTTGAAAGATAAACAATGGTGATTTCTACACCTTTCAAGCATGTAGCAGTGATATGAGAATTAATATTCTTTAGTCTTTTTGCTGCTGGAAGAGGAGGAAGAATTCCCAGGAGGAAGATGAGGAGGAGTTCAATAGCAGAGTGAACAACAAGCAGCTGTAGAGACAGTTTGCTGAAGAATAAGCTAAAGGAGAAAAAGGGCACAGTGGCAAAATATCTTATAGCTCTGCTTCCATTGAAGAAATTCATTAAGAAATTACATATCAAGCTTGCACTTCTTGGTAAGGAGATGAAGAAAACTGTTTGTACAGTACACAAATCTCTCCTACTATATCACTGGATATTTATGTACTCATATACCATGAACAGAAAAAAATATTCGTAAACTAATAATTCAGATGCCTATCACAAAGATAAGCACAGTTTTTTTTTTTTTTTGAAGTATAAACAGTGCTAAACAAAGCTAGTCTTATTTTCAAGAATGCCTTGAAAAATATTGCAAAACATTAGTGCAACATGATAATTCAAGTTTGAACAGACAAGTAAGATATAAAATGAAAACTCCAAAGATCCAAGGCAAAACAGATGACTATGTTCATATAAAAAGATATATAAAAGAAAATGAGAGGATCAAGAATGATCATGTAAGCAGATTCTAAACACATGTGGAAAAGGTTCATTTAAGTTGAAAATCTTGTAAAAAAAATCAGGCAAGATAGGCAGGTCTCTAATTTAGCACTTTCATTCCCTCCCTGTACCACTAACTGCTTACATACATTTACCATCCATACAAAACATTAATTTCTAAATAGATGGATTGTTATCATACAGTAAAGGAATGTAGAGTTTATCACTTATGATCTGCCAGTATCTTAGCTTTGAATTTTAACAAGTGAAACATATTTACCTTTAAAGAGGAAGATACTTCACATTTTTATAGGATTTTTTTAATCACTTTTTTTTTTTTTGTAAGTGACAGTATATCATTTAAATGAGACAAATACCTTTAATGAACTGGACCCATTTTCTGGTGTAGCATCTGCCTAGCAACATTTTATTCAGTATCTTTAGTGATTGTAGCACTGAGCTAATTAAAGAAAAAACATACAAAGAATAAAAAACAGCAGGCCAACAGGTTTATTATTAAACAAACAAACAAACAAAGAACGTAAAACACACACTGCACTGGATAGTACTGAATCCTTGGTGATTCAGTTTCCCTAGATATTTATTCTCAGCTTTCAAGAATATCCCAAAATGCTCTGACTTGGTTATCTTGACAATAATCCTTTGT
>NW_010582324.1:273587-303071 GCF_000705375.1 Tinamus guttatus | reverse complement strand
AGTTTTCTAGAACATAACATTATGCAACTTTAGTATGTTACTCTAAGATCACTGACCTAAATGTAATAATCTTCTATTGGATTTGAAATCCATGCTTACTGCTCTAACACTGCCTTATTGTGAACAAATGATATTTATATAAATATGATATTTAAAGCAAGCACTGGTGTCGTCTTTGTTGCTTACATATATACATCAATTCTCAATAACTGAACTGTCATTTAGTACTTTTATTAATGCTTTACTTTTAAGTCAGTCAGTCTGAAAACCATTTTATTTCAAAATGATTTACTTTTATTCTTATTCCCTTGTTCGTATTACTAAAACATACCCATATTTGTATACTTACTATGATGTGCCTCTCGTGAAGCTGAAGGAGCCTTCTGTATATTAATACCCCGCTTTTAAGAAGAGACAAAAAAATCTGCCAAAGATTAACTTTTATGAAAATATTTACCTTTTTAATCAAATAACTGATTAAAAATCTTCTGTATAATTTGTTTGACCAACTATTTTATCACATTTTTTTCAAACAAATTTTAGCTTACCAGTTGTGAGAAATCTTCCATACATATATTCTGCATTTGCTGAAGGACATTTGGAAAGAACAGATTCAACACACTCAACAAACTAGGTTTGAACCTTGTCTTTCACAGTGAAGCTAAGAGTTTATCTATATCCAGTGGAGTTCATTTACCAACTTAATTTAATGACAAGTGAAGACCTATCCCTACCCTTTCACTTTTGTTTCCAATTCTTTTGGAAAAATTATTGGAAATTCTTTTCCAAAGTACTTGGTTCAGAAGAGGAAGGGCCTTTGCAATATTGGCCCAGTGAACTTCACCAGACTTTCCTCTACTCTCTATGAAGCCCCACAGGTTTAAAAAAAAAAAAAAAAAAAGCTGTAGTACTTACACTCAGGTGCTTGATTCCTTCAGTGTGACACCTGTCAGCTTAGCTCTCTGCTAGCAAAATTCTTTATCAGATTTTGTTCTCCAAGACTCTCTGAGCAGCATCTTCTCATTGCAGATTTTAGAGCACAAATTGAAATCTGCATAAAAAATGCAGCATAGAATATTAATCAAAGTACATTTACTACAGTGAAGTGAAAATTTGTTCTGTGTTCTTAAGATGACAACCAAAGTAGCTAAAACCCAGACAAGCAGAAAGTCCTTGGATTGCTTTTGGCAAACTTGAATACTTAAGAGCGTCTTGATTATTTTTGAGTAGATAATTTGTTAAAGATGGAATGCACTTCATAAAGGCAGGAGATAAAGAACGGCCCAATCAAATCTAAGAAGCATATTTCTTTCAGCTCAAAAGCCTTTATCACACACCTGTGCTCTCAAAAACAGTGTCAGCAAAACTAACTTCACCAACACCATGAGTTTCTTATAAATATGCATTACTCTTTTCTGAATTTTTATTTTACATTTGCATGTATTTTAACCTTCCACACATTATCGAGCAATAGAATGTAATCATTGTCAACTTAATGGAAAAAAAAAAATCAAAGATCTGCTGACCTTTAGTGAAAGGCTGGCTGTAGTCCTTATGTGTCGTGATTTCAGACAGGACTCATGGAAGAGCACTTTTAAGTATTATATGAAATTACTTGTTTAGCATGTTAATCCATAAATAAGGTTAATGGTAAGATATAAGACAACAGCTATTAATAACGACTTATCTCTGAAGATGTCCAGCACATCTTAATTTTGATGATTTATTGGCCTGTTTTTTTTTTAGATGTAGTAACTGAGTGAACCAAGTGAAGGCCGAGCCCTAGGTCAGTGGCTCAACAACACACAGGACTGGTAGTACAACCAGACTAGAAAACCACATGGCCCTTTACTTCCCTTTTCATCCCTTAAGATGATGATCTTCTGAAAACATAGAATTAAGGCAAATCTTGTATAGAATCTTGCAAATCTTGCAATTGTTTTATGAGAAACGTGAGGTAAACTGATACGAAGTTACTGAAGATTTTCAAAATTAAGAGACTGCCGTGAGTCTGTAGCATTGCCCCTTTTGTACCAACACTTCCATCACTGAAGTGTCTTCTCAGTGATTTGATTATCAATACTGAGGTACAAGGACATGTGCTGGAAGAACATAAAAATATAGATAAATATTCTGCTTAATCAACAAACATATCAGTGAGATAGCTTATGAACTCTGAAGGCATTAAGCAGCAAAAAATGTCTTCTAAATTGTTCTGCAAAACAATTTAAGCTAACTAGAGGGTCAACTAACAAACCAAAAATAACTTTTTACTGTACTGTATCACAGGATAATTACATGGCAAAAGGTTTCAATTAGTTATGTTGTTTCTTAAAAGTTCATAAGAGCAGGAGAGATTAATTGGATTATTATATAACAATGCTACTATTGCTAATCAAAACAACAAAACAGGTGTTTCATTAACACCTTCCTATGAGGACGACAGATTCCCAGTTATTTTTCCTTTTGTCCCCTGTACTCACTGAACAAAGTAATCTTGTAAATTTGCCTCTACTTTCTGCTCTTAATAGTTATAAACCCTAATAGACCCATTCTTCTTTCATCATGCTAAAGTACGAAGATTGCCGCAGTGAAACAATTTATATGAGAAAATTTCATTTGCTCTTAAAAGGAAAGTACGTTTTGGCATACATACCTTTCCACTGAGCTTGGCAAGGGCTCCAGAGTTTCTTGCAGATGGGATCTTTTAACTCTTGATTTCTAGTCCCACTTATTCTCCATCCTCTGGTTATAACTGTTCTGTGTTTCTGTTCACTAATTGAGTGCACTGGACATGAAAATAACCCAAAATAGTGCTCTGACGGACACAGTTACCTTCAGATAGCTCTGAAGTGGAGAGCTCAAGAAAGAAACGAGAGCTTTAGTCATCTCCTTTGAATGGCCATTTTCTATATTCTGTCACCCAAAGTCTTTGGGGACCATTCACACATACACAGCTGTATTGAGTGACTTCTCCCATTATGGCAGCCTTGTTTTTTAATCCCTGAAAACTCAAGTCTATGACATTTCCCCTGAAAGCACTGTCAGTACAGTCTACCATAGTTCATCAATGTCAGCCTAATTTTCCCTCCTATACTTGTATTTTAAGCTCAGTATGAAAAAATATTACTCTTCTATAATGCCAGGAAAGTGTTCTAAACAAACAAACAAAAAACACAATAAGAACAAGAACAAGAAAAAATACACTCAAGAACAATTGCAAACCAATCGAGAGAGAATTCACATTACAGAAGAGGGTAAAAGGTCTGAAGCCTCAAAGATTTGGAAAAAAATGAGATTCTTGCCTGTACTTTCTGGTACTGAAACAGGAGTAGAAAAAATAGAAGTAATAGTTGCAAAAATAATGACTTAGGTCGGTGTGATTGCAGGAAAAAGGACTCTAAATTGATAGAAATAGCACTACAAATGCCCATTTTGAAATGGAATGTGCTAAGCTATCAGGATAGAAAAATGATCCTTGACTTACTAGTAGCATCCTGAAAAAAGTTCAAATACCTTCATCTAAATAATAAGATTCTGCTCTTCAATTTAAAAAAGCAAAGTTGATGGTATGCAAAATTTTCAAAATGGGTAAAGTTTCACAGATAAGTGTAGAAATGCATTGAGATTTTTGTTCTTTGCAGATGCATTACAAAACAGAAGCTGAGCAAATATGAAGCAAAAAAAAAAAAAAAGCTCAATATTATAAAACATATAAAACATTATATTATGTATATGATTTTGTGTATGTGCATCTATACTATGAAAATAACACACTAAATTCCATCAAAATTAACCACTTGCTATCTTTATGTCCCTATGGAATCATAGGGAACAAAAAAAATGTTAATAAATGATTTTCAACATCCTTTTGGGTTACTGAAAACAGAGTTAAAACATAGAATTATTTTCAACAGGATGATGAGCACTTGAAATATTTTTACTTTTCCAAATATATGCATTTCATACACATAAACCTCTTAGTATTTCATGTTTTCCTCACATGCTCACCTGGGTGAGAAAACTAATCTTTGCTGATTTCAAGTACAAGAGTCTGCCAAGACTTTACTGGATCTGGTTCAGAAGGACCCCCAGCACCTCTGAGGAGAATAAAAAAATTTTTTTTAAAGACCCCCCGCCCCTCTGGGGGAAAAAAAAAAATTTTTTTTTTTTTTTTTTTTTTTTTTTTGGAAAAAGTAAGTATTTCAGCAAGGAGTTACAGAACATATTGCTGAATATAAGAGACCACATAATCAAATCAATGGAAAATAATAAAAAAGTCATCTTAATCTAGCTAAAATTTATAAAGCATTTAATGAATTGGCAAGCTTTGTAGACCTTACTAATGTTGGGTTTTCTCCTGTTAAAATTAAAGCTTGCACTTCACTTTATCATCATGACAGGATACAAGCATGCAGAACTTCAGTAATAAAAGGAATTTATACTTATCAAGAACTTACACTTGAACATTTTATAAAAACTGCTTTATAACTGATTACTATCTAGTTCGGCTTTTGAATTGTTAATACAAATCCTTACATAGAGAAGGATAACATCACTAATAGATCCTTTTCTGGTTATTGTGGTTATTATTATCCTGGTTATTATATTAATATATATTAGAAATACTTTACTGTGATGAACATGAGCTGGTGTTTATAATTTCCACATATTTATCAACAATGATATATAATAGGAAGGAAAACCAGACTAGTGATGAGCAATATACCAATACACAGCTATATTGTAATCTTAAATACACAAAATACCAAAAGGATTAGGCTCTGGTATTACTGCAGTATTGACTACAATGGCAGTCTGTGCTCATTTGCCATACACTGCTGCTATTTCCATTCTTTTTCCTTCATGTTTTATTATTGCAAAGTTTATCAGCCTCACAGCAAGGGAGCAGTAGAGCGTGAGCTAGTCCACGCTCCTTTTCTTTCTCCTGATCTAACCATCTGCATTGCAGAAGTCTTTCTTTTACCCTTAAACATGCATGTATAGAACTAGCGAGTGTGAATGCATGTATATACGGAGAGGGTATTCTCTCCCCCCACAAGACATTTTTTTTCCCCAAAAAAATAAAGTGAGAAACACTAGATATTATTGAGACATCATGCTTGCCATGATCAGATCCCTAAAGTCACAGTAAGACCTGTTGGCTACAGGCTGCCCCATTTTTGTAGGGCAGGTTATGACAGGCTTATGCGTATATCCAACACAGAAGACAAACAAAAACATGCCTGAAGACTGGGAACTTTCTCACCAGGATGTTGCAAAAGTTGATCATTTAAAGAGATACAGATGAGCCCTTAACTATCTTTTTACAAAGGCATCTGCAAATTTCTCCCCTCCTACATACCTATGCTAATCTTAGTTTCCTAATCCCCCAAGGGAGTTATCTTTTTTTCTTCCTGTGTTTAGCAGTCTTCTCTCCTCTGCAGGGAAAGACAATTCCAACATGCTGATCATTCTCATCTCTCACAAAATTAATCAGTAGCCTAAAATAAATTAAATGACTATCAGTGAGTATAGCACATATGTTATGCAGTGCTTTTATTGAAAATGAAATCCCCTTCTCTCTGGGGTCTTGCCACCACTTAACCATTTTCTCCAGAAGAACGAAGTAATGTAGAATATGGTGCAATCCCTAATGCTGTTAATTATGAAAAGATAGTGACTAACACAAAGAAAAACGATTTTAAAAAGAATGAATCAATTGAACTGTTCTGTGGCCCTTTTTACATGCATATATTATGGTCAACTGGCAATCTGCAAGCACCTCCTCCAAGACAGGAAAGGAGAAGTGAGAATTGTTAATGGCTTTGTAATCCACCTATTTCCCTTTGCTTTCTAGGATCCCAACAGGAGGAGCAGAGGCCCACAGGAAATTTTTGTCTCATAATGATTCTGTCAAGTAAGCCAGAATTTTACATCAGCAGTACATGACAAATAACATTTGCCCCCACTTTCCACAGTGAAGCATCAAACAGGAAAGTCATAATTTCTATCCGTTCCAAAGAAGTTGCACTGCAGAGCAGAGCTGCCAAAACTTCGGAGTTTCTGCAGAAGCACAAAGGGCCCCTCCGAGGCAATTTGTACTTGGGAATCCAATCCATGCAGCTGCTATCAGAGCTGTAAGGAAAACCCTCTGAATAAAGGAAGGGGGAAAGAAAACGAAGAGAGACAGCCACAACCCATGTCATGCAGCCTTTGGACACTTCCTTTGACCTATAAAACAGTCTCATGCGCATTAAGCCATAGGCTGCCCTTATGCCATCTCATAAGTCACTTACTAGCTTTAGCTGACTATTCTAAGCACGGTAGCAGTATAATTTGATGATATCATCAAGTCTAGGATTTGGTTTTTAATAAAGTCATCTTTATTTTACTGTGTAAATAGGAATGGAGGAGGTTGAGCTTTTATTACATATCTAATTTTGCTTAAGCTACTAAATATATAAGAAGCAAAAAATGTTTAATACTAAAAGATCCTGCAATGTATCAGACATCTACTTTTCTTTTTCTTGAATATCATAAACTTTGAAATTACAAGAGGAGAGATCTAAGTAAATGTTAACCTTATCATGGCTCTGACGTATTTTGAAGGTAACGGTACACGTTCTATTTGATAATTCATTGCAAATGTTACTACTGTTCCAACTAGGAAAGAGTAAGATGGGGCTAGACATAAAACTGATGTTAGCAAGATTAAATACTAGATCTAACATAAGCTGAGGCCAGTTGAAGCTAATATACTCATTTATTTAATTTTAAAATCTGTGATGCAAACTTAAAACAACATACTAGATCTTATCTTAGAGAGCAAGAGTTAGATCCATTAATCAAAATAAAACAAAAAAATATTTTCATGTTTCTAAATGCTTCTAAAATTAATTAAGAAAAAAAATATTAAATATCTCCATATCTTTCATTAGCAATAATTATTTGAAAAATTGAACAATCCCTAGCACAAAACCCAGATGTTAAAATTCCCTCCTTTTCCTGTTGTTACCTGGCAGGTTAAACTTTCAGGTAATTACTTGCTAACTTTCTTTTATTCAACGCCAAACCTCAAATTATTCCTTGATTATCTATTTTCCTTCTAGTTCTTTTCTGAGAGACATTATGCATATTTTGCATTTCATACATATGTGTGAGTATATATATACACACACACACACATTTTAGGTATTTATGTATGTGCCTGCATGCTCAGGAAGATAACTTCTTCACCACGGCAAAAAGAGGTTTGTAAAATCATTTAAGTCAAGGTGTCTTATGAATGTTGTCTAGGAAACTTACTTTCTAGCTGCTCAGCAACGAAGGGAGAGGAGAAGAGATCAATCAGAGTTTTGTCAATCTAAATAGAAACTTCTTTTTTTTAATCCGCTTTTAACTGAGAAGATAATTAAAAGATTTAATTTGCATTCTCCAAGTCTTCCCATTGAAATAATGAAAAATGGATTTGAATTCTTTCACTTTAAATTCTATTATCTACAATAGTTTAAAAAATACAAAATATTAATTTATTAGCTAGCATAGCTGTGCACTGCATCTCACACACCTCTCCACATCACCTCCAAACAGTCTAACAATTTTCTAAATTTTGACATATATGCACAGAATAAATAACTGAATAGATTTTTTTCATCCATATTTGCTTAATTTATATATGGTAATAACTTTGTTACTTAAGTTAATCATTCCCTTCTCATGTCTGAACCCGAACTTTGGTTGCTATATAGCATAATCATCTGATAGTAATGTGTCGTGAAACTAAAGCAATGCATATGAGAATATGCTGTTTATTGTTTTGCTATTTTTGAAACAGAAAACAGCATTTCTAAATGTAAACATCAGTTTTAGCACAGAGCAGAAGAAAGATGCATTTAATATTTTAAACAGCACCATTTTGTAGTAGCTTTATAGACATTTGTGATTGGCATCCTTTTTGCTGAATCACATTTATCTTGTTTGAATGTAAAATTCTTTAATTGCAAGCTATCTTAACATAGTACAAGAGAATTAAAATGCATCTAGTGAAAAAAAGTATTTTCCAGGTACTTTATCTTTGTATGCCTACCTGAGTAAATGAAAACACTTTGATTCAAGGAGATGTTGTCAAGACTTCTTTTAGAGAAGGGAATTGGTAGAACTGGACATACTGGCGGGTATCCATACACTTTTCTGATTCTTTTCACAAAATCCTTATCCAGAAATTAAATCCATTGCAATTTTTACAGCATCTCTCAGTTTATTTTTTTGCTGCAATAATCCAAATATACTGCACTTAAGCAAGCTTTTTCTTAATGGTCTGTATAACAGCACTGTAAATATTCCAGCAGATTCATGAGGTTTATTCTGGCAAAAGTATTTCTTTACTAAGTAGCATAGTTTTAGAGACTGCACACCTTGGCTCCACAGCTTTAGGAAAAACATGAAATATAAAATATGGAATCTGAAAGCCACTACAATGATACTTTGTTGGTCAGATTGAAATAACATTCCATTCTTCAAGGTAATTAGGATAAAGCAGGATTACTAATTTATGGATGACAGCAGCAAAATTATCTGTGTGTGTGACTGGAAAGATTGGGATTATGTGTCTGGCTTTACGAAGCTCTTGCTAAATTCACTGTTCTCTCACTTGCAGATTGTTAGGATTTAGTGATGTCTTAAAAGCATAGATTTCAGAAGAGTACACGGAAATAAATATATCAATCAAATAATATTATAACCACAACCACTCAGTCTTAATTTGCTTTAGTGGAACTATTAAAGTCTTTGTCTGTCTTGCAGATCCACATGCCTGTGCATTTTTGTCATGAAAGTTACCTAATTTTACCTAATTAACGGAAAAAATTAATGCTTTTTTTCCACTTACAAGTAAAAATAAAAAGGATGCAGTATAGAAGCCTGTAAGCAATGAATACTTTCAAGAATTAGTAAACTAATCATTTCATTAGTCATTGATGTGATCCTAACAAGTAAAGTGAACCTCTGTTCTCTTAATGGATTAATGCAGGGTATATTTTGTCAAGTTGTTAATTAGATCTTAGGAGAGAGCCAGCTCATTAAAGCTTTCTATGTTATGATTTTTTTTTTAAGTTATTTGCATAGATTCCTTTCACAATTTAAAACTAATGGTACAATTTTACAGAAAGTACAATTTTAAATGGAAAATGCTATCCAGAATTTATGTCTGAAACATTGGCACTCTTGTGACATAGTGCTAGGATTCCAAAGAACTCTGTCTTGGTTCCTCCTCTCTTAAATGTTAAGCCCTACTTAATCTGGAAAGATCGTATTCTAGCACCTAATTAGTTCTGTCAGTCAACTGTCTCAAATTGGATTACCAACTTTTTTTGTTTTTTAAATTTTAAATTGCAGATCTTTCTGACAGAAATAGTGGGGGAAAGACAATAACAGCTTGAGGTTGGCTATAGGCATAAAAATACTGTAAAATTAAAACACTAAAAATTTTTAGGTTTCTTTTAATCAGCATATCTCAACAACATTAAAGGATCAAAGCTCTGGCTATCATTCCCCTTTTAATATCTTTTTTTCCTACATACATCTACAGATCTAAGAAAAGACAACAATGAATTCAGGAAAATAATTTGTTTTCATTTTGTTTATGCTTTTAAATGAGGTTAAAGTAAAGCAACAAAAACAAGAAGAGACGAAAGCCCCTTTCATATAGCAAAGGCTCTTTGCATCCCTGGCTGTGTTTATGCCTCCTTCAGTTCACTTCTCAAGAGCTCGTGGATATCTTACTCATTTCAATGTGAATAGCTGTTCTGAATACTCAGAACGCTCAAGGAGCAGATGGCAAGTTGTTTGGAAATGGCTAACTGGTAAGTGATACAGATACTAAAACCTGCAACAACGTGAAAATGCTCTAAGTTATACCAAGGCAACTATTTATCCTGCTTTCCTTCAAAAACCTAGAGGCTTAAATTGGCTTATCCTGTTCGGTTAAGGAGAGTTCATCTCCTTTCAGTTACTCTGTCATACAGCAATGGCTTTAATAATGTTTTGAACTCAGAGTTCTCTGTACTGAGGATTTTTCTTATGCCAGTAGAGCAAGCCACCTTTCAGGAGAGGGGGGAAAAAAGGGAAATAAAAGGAATAACTGTGGAATAACTACTGTTCATTCAGCTGCAGTAAAAAGAACCACCTTCCTAATTCTCCACTAGAAAGCAGGAGCTGTTTTGTTCTACCATTCCTGGCAGCAGTCTGAATATCAGAAGTAGTATGAAATTTTTAATCTTAAAATTCAGCATTTTTAAGTTATCAAATTTAATCTTAAATCTTAATTTAATCTTAAAATTATAATCTGTAACTCAAGATATGCCCCTGAAGTTCAAGTCTATCCAAAACATCAGTTCACAGCATTCAGCAAAACCACACTGAAGCAATCTGGACCATGGCAGACATACCACTTGCCTAAGTGCTGTATTTCAAGTTTCTCCTTGGCTCCACTGACTTCACCTGAACTGCTGAGGGAAAGTTAGCACTGCAGCATTTCAGAGCAGAGACAGCGAGAAAAAAGACAGCAGGACAATTCAATTTGTCACAGGCTTCAATAGCTTCAATTGTCATCATTTCATTAGTGTTAATTCATTGAGACTGCTTAAGTGCTAT
Organism: Tinamus guttatus; assembly: GCF_000705375.1. The sequence continues at coordinate 292,418 of NW_010582324.1, read as the reverse complement.
GTTGGATTGGGACCAAAGTGCTCTGCACTGGTCTTCCATCTGCAGCAGAGAATAACTTCGACAGCTGCTGGCATGGGAGGATGATGCCTCAGCCTTGTGCACGTGAATCAGACCCACAAGGAACATCAGGTGCTGCCTGGGGAAGCCACAGCAAACCGGCAAAGCTCACGGCTTGGCTGCAGCATGGGCAACGTGCAGACGGGGCTACTTCAACTGAGCAACTGCTCCCTTCGGTCACCACATTTCTTGAGCCATCCATGATTGGTGACCTTGAGTATTGCTAACTCCAAGCTTATCTGCCATGTGAAGAAATCACTGCCATGATTTAAATCCATATCATCCCCAACCCCCCCCCTTTTTTTTTTTTTTTGTTAATAGTAAATGTGGTTGCTTAAACTACCTACTTTGCTTCAAATTTTCTATATAGATTTACAATTCTGGTATTATTTAGCCAGGATTTTTTTTTAGACCACTCTATCTTTCAACAATAATTTATTCAGGAGAGATCATAAGAAGTAAAAGCAACCTATTATGTTCTCTCTAACTTTCCACTGCTATGTCTTTACTTTCCCGAGTAGGATAAAACAGTAAAAATCAGGTAAATATTTTCCTCTAAAAGTTTTGAACAGAAGTGGATTTCAGTGCTCATTTGCCCTTTTTCTCCACTCCTTCTAAATACTAAAACTCCCAAGCAGATTTTGCTCTTTGACTTCTGTTTTGAGCTTTAGCACCACTGAGCACGTTGATTTTCAGCCTGCAGAAACCAGGCACAGCAGAAAAAATTTCCCCTCTAAACTTGCTTTATTTTGCTTTTATACAGTATAACATGAGGTAACTTCTACTTCTGTAGTTTATAATAGTCACTTGCACTACACTGCTTCTTAAATATCTGGCCTTCTCCCGGTAAGATCATCTTAAAATCAGTTAGCAATGCCATCCACAGCTTTTTGTTCCATTCATATTTTTTGTATGCCTCTTGTAGTTAGATGACTTCATGTCAGAGCACAAGATAAACCGGAAGTCAAGTGGAGCCATAAATGTGTCAAGAAACAAAACAAATTTAAGATTGTTAAATATCGTGTAGGAAGATCTTTACTGGAACCATAGATGCTCTACAGATATTGACAAAATGACATCGTAGGTGTTTTAAAGATCTCAGTAAATCTCAGTCATAGACTAATCACTAGATATGAGAAAAGCAATTCAGAGTAACATGAAAGCTGAAGGAATAAGGCATTTCCATGCAGAAGACCAGCAGAAAAATCTCCTTTTCTATGTTTAAAGCTATTGATATAATTTAAATAAAGTTAAGAGGCCTAAGAGAAATTTCTAATTTCTTACAGGCCTTCAGGATTAGAGTTCTAGGAAAAAAAATGCAGGGAAACATCTCCACTGGGGGAAATCAGAGGGCCTGTGAATACACTAGCAGAAATCTATTGAATCTTGAAATCTATTGAGAACTATGTCAGCGATACTTAATAAATGTTTCTCTTAACTACTCTGTTGCGGATTTCAGCATTGGAAAAATTTCATGCTTTAGAGAAGCATACAGCAAAGTCTCGTATCAAAGATAGGATGTGATTTTGCAAGAACAAGCTGCTCATTTAAATGAAGCGCTCATTTAAAAGAAGTTCAAGAAGAAAACAAAGATTCAGCTACTAAGACCCTCTTAGCACAGACCTGCTACAAGAAAAAAAAAAAAAAAATCCGAGGTGTGCAGAAAACCACTCCCACCAACTTTGTGATCATTTTCCTGGAACAGGTAATAAAATCAATTTTTCTCAAGCATAGACTAAGTGTTAAGTTGTCATACCTGCTCCGTAGTGCAGATTGCACATGGCTGTTGTGGTCAAATGGCATCTACTAGTCAAAAGGAGTAATGAGCCCATCAAGCTACCTATTAAGTTGCTGGTCTAAATCATTTTTGGAAGACAAAGTCTTAGAGAAGCCTTCTCAAAGAAACGTTAATCTGAGAAAGGCAATGAAAACCCACATTGTTAAAAAGCATCACTAAATTTCACTTTATTTTTTGCCTTTGAGTTCAGGGAAAAAAATATCACCAGCTGGTTTCAGATTGTACAGTAACGGTAAAATGGAATTACCTTTTGCCTATTACCTATCACACCACATCTTCTAACTGAGTATCTTATAACTGCATATTTTGGATAATTTACTCATTTTTCTGCAATAAAGGTTAATAAAATTAAGATCCCATATATCTTGTCATTATGCAATAGCCTGAACTCTAAAAATTGCTGTGTCCTTGAGAGGGATAATATATCATGTTCTGTAATTACTGGAGGGGTTAGTAATCTCCATTTTGATTTTTCCAACTCTTTAATTTTCACATCAAAGGAAATATCTACATGCATTACAATCACCCTGTCATAGTGTAAATTAAGCTGTTACTTATCAAGTATTTCAGCACAAACTTTCTGTACCACTTGGAAATCAAAAAGATTAGTCTCAAAATATCTGAACACTTGATCATAAAACTTATGAAGCTCTAACTGGTTCATTTTACACTATACTCAGCAGGCTTATATTCTTCTAAAACAAACAAACAAAAAGCACCAAACAACAGGGATATTTTTTCACTCAAAGGAAAAAACCCACCAGGGGAAAAAAAAAAAAAGTATTCTTTAGGAGTACTTGTGAAACTGAAGTTGCACTATCTTCTTAACTGGAAGACGTAGTACTTCACAAACAACTTGCACAGTTTTTCCTCATTGCTACTCAGTTAAATGCTGCCTTTGAAATACTCAGCATGTTATTATTAGAAGAGCTATTGCCACAGAAGTACAAGTTTTTGTTAAATGGGCTGAAGCTCTTATTCATATCAGAGTGGAATCACTACACTTCCGCATAAAATGGGAAAGGGTTGAACACAGTCCTAGAAAACACCACTTCTCTTCATTTTCTAGTTATTCTAATACCTTTAAGAATGTGCTGTTACATATGATTGTTAATGCTAAAAAAGATTCTTTAATGTTTCTTCTATGAGCTTTCTTCAAACAGGCCTACAAAATATTTAATCTTCCTTCTCTGAACAAATGAAAGGCAAATAGAAACACTAAGATTGTGTGGTGTATCCTAACTGTGAGAAATCAGGCTTAAACTATTGCAGTCTTCCTGAATAGTGAAAACATATTTATTATACATGCATATAAAGACTATAGATAAAGCCTTGATTTTTCAGTTACCTTAAAAGGATTAATTTTAGTGACATTCATCATCATTCCTAAATTTACTGCTCTCCTTTGAACATAAACAAGTACAGAAGATATTTCTCTGGCATACAACCACCTGTATTAGCTGGTGATACCATACAAATCCACCTCGACTTCTAAGTGTTGAAAGAAATACGTACTTAAAGACACTTTACCCTTTGTGTTAGGAATAAAAATGAGATCTGTACACCATCTTCAATGCATATTTTCACTTTCGTTAGGCAAGAACATACAGAACAGAACTGCGTAATTAATTTAGTTATCATACAAAGTAAAACAATTGCCATATGTAAATGCAGCTCATAGAAAACATGTGCATAGCTTAATCCCAGGGAAGAACAAATCTGAAATGGCATAGGGATACTACGCGTGCCACATACAAAAACATTTAGTGTTTTTACTTCAAATGCTTTAGATAATTTTGATTTCTTTCTAATAACATGTACAATATTAGTAGTGGCACTGACTCCATCATTATTATCCCAAGAAAAAGTCCTATTGACTAGAAAGAGAATTTAAATTCATGATTGAAGGATTTTTTTCAGATCAGCCATGAAGCAAAACAGGTGAAGATCTACCACTTCATGGTGATTACTTTCTGGTCTTTATTTTCAGAGTGAGAAATGATACATGGTTTTAACCTGAAGATGAGAATGAAATATAAATTTTATCTGAAACTGCTACTTTTAACTCAACGAGTATCTTCAGACTCAATTACTTCAGATGAAATAGATGTCTTCTGAGCCAAGTAGAGGTATTCCAGGGAAGTTCCATGACTAATGATAACAAGTGTCAGAGCAGATGATTTAATACTTACTTTTGAGACTATGAGACTTTATATTATACCGGCATGGAAGAACCCGAATCGTAGAAGTGATTTATTCTTTCTAGCTGTACATCTAAAAGCACAATAAAGCCAGATAAATTTAAAATTCCTTGCATTGTGGAGAAGTATGCCTGCTTAAATCTAAATTACATTATATAACATTCATGACACTGTACTATTAATTGAAAGTGCTGTTTCTTTATTTCCGTCTATCACATTGGGATCGCTTATCTGTGAACTCACTGTGCTAACTAGATGGATACCAAGACTAGCGTTCCAAGCCAAGGTGGTTTCACAGCTTCTCTCCCCACATTAAAGTAGTACAAAAAAAAGCTAAGGATTTGCAATTTAAAATATCCCTGTGAGGTATAGCACAAAAAAATCCTTTAATTTCCTGCTTTCAGTTGGGGTTACTTCCATGATCTTAAATGACATCATATACAATCTGGCAGACTGGCAGAAGCTGACCCAGACTAACCCAAAGGAGGAAATCAATCTAACTCCTGCCCTGGAGACAGAAACCAGAATGATCTTTTTAGGACATGTGTGGTGCAGGCTTCACACATGTACTTCCTCCTGATGGTTTTGGACCACTAACACTGCTCAGAAGGGCAACTCCTGCTGTCACGTCCCTTGTGCTCTTGAAACCTGCAGCTTCTCAAAAACAAAGCCAGCAAGGCCTATGCTATCACGTGATTTGCAAAAAGTTTTACTCCAGATTTAGGCTGCTCACATGATTTTGCTATAATGACCCCTGAATAATGAAGGACGAGGAAGGTTTTGTCTAATATTCACAGTTCACATACAGGACGTTACTGAAGTTTGTACCATGTATTTGAAATAGCAGTGAAAGCATTTGAGCAAATAATATGTTTCTTATCAGTTGATTAAGTTATTTTTGTGTAGATAGGAACAACTAAATAGAACAGTTATAAAGCTACAGCTTTACTGGGCTGGCAGCTAGAAGAAATATAATTTGAATGACCAAAAGCTGTGCTGACATGTACAATATACAGTCCAAGAATCCACAGACTTTGCAGATTCTGAAGAGCCCAAGGTTAAAATCCCTGAAGATAAAATTGTCATGTTACATGAGAACAAGAGAAAGTCTGACTTTATTGGCACGTCACAGCCAATGTTTACAACAAAGTATATCACTGCACCCCACAGCTGAGGAACAGCTGTACCTCTATTTGCAAGACAGTTATTAGACAGCTCCATCCACTGAGACCAACAGCTAGGGAGGTACCACTCCTCTGCACTAGATCACCCCGATACATGCAACTGTTTACTCTTTGCTGTATTTTGGAATATAGTGAAGTAGTAGGAGTGGAAAAAAAACACAGGAGAACAAATAAGAAAATCCTTACCTTATGTTAGGTGTTTCCACAATTAATAATCATACATACTTCCTCTTCAAATACCTTCAATTTCAATGAGATACAAATCAATGAAAATAATATAATATATAAAATAATCATATTATGAAATAATATATAATATTCATATAACAGATATGAATCTATTCAATGATAATTTCTTGCAAAGTACACTGGCTCAAAATTTGTCATCAAGATCAACAATAAAACAAACAAACAAACAAAAACTTTAAGGTCTACCCTTGTTAACTACAAGGACTTCTGTCAGGGATATGGAGAACAATGATGGCAGGTCTCCAGTCCTCGGCACACAAGATAGGGAATGTGATCAAGCACCAGAAAAAAGCTGAAAGGCCATGTTAGAATATCGCCTTTCATATGCATGGGTGGACAAGGTAAGGCAAGAAGTACAAGATAAGAATTTTTTTTTTTTTTTTTTTTTTTTTAACATTCCTGGGGTTTTTTTGGGGTTATCTTTCCAAAGATTATTCTATACAGAAAGGTTTTTTGCATTTTCAAATGGATACAGACACCCTAAACTTTAATGAATATAGCTAATGATATACATTGCCTCTAGCTGAACGCTACAAAACCACTGTTAGCTTCATTTGCATTACCGACTCTTCAGTAGTTCCATATGTCCACATGATATCCATGAAAGCTGTGAGGTCTTCATTTTTCTGTCAGAGGCTGTAAAGATTAGTTAATGTGTTTTTCTTTCAACCTAGCAAGTATTTCCATATGCAAATTCACAGTTTATTCAAATTCATAAAGCCTGCAGAGCTTTAGCCGCTAGTTTTGTGCTAGGTTTTTTTTTTTTTTTTTTTTTTTTCCCCCCCGTCTGGCTTCAGAATCTACTCTCCAGTGGCTCTTTATTATTCTAACAGTTGTGTGTCTGAGAGGAGGAAATATACAACCACATTTCTCTTTCTATATTCCTATTGTTTGTAATTTTTGTTATAAGTACTTAAAGACACTTGGTAAAGAGAACTATGAGCATACAATGCAGGAGAAGGAAAAACCCTACAGCAGCCAGTCACATGTGTTACCCTAACCTCACACCTTTTTGGCATCAGTGCCTGAGCCCTGGCCAGGACCTAGCATTCAGAAAGATGATGCAAAAAATAGGTTTACAAGATGGGAAATGCTTTAGACTGATTTTCAGAGTAAGCAAAAAGTTTCTCATGTGGTGAAGGGCAATTAAGAAAGTGCAAGGAGTACATCCTGTGCTTAAGAACAGATGGCAAGACACAGTTGAAGTGCTGGTCCAAACGCCATCCAGTTTTGCAGCCTATGAGAGTGTCTACGCAGTTACAGGGTTATTCAATAAGTAGAGCTTTTTCTGGTATTAATGGCAACTTTGAAAATTAATCTGTAGCCTTCATGGGGAAAAGCAGCTTTTATTTTGTCTTTATTCCCATTAGTACCTGGTGGGCAGATTCAAAATGGTTATGAAGCCAAATAAACAAACTGGAATGTCTTGTTTGTGCATGACTTGAATTAACTAAGCTAGGGTTTCATAGCAAATCTTTGAATTCATTTATGTCTCTCTCGCCCCTATTTCAAGACATTGTAGAATTTACCATGTGTGTGCTCTATTTTTGTTGTTTGGGCTTTGTTCTGTTTGCAAGATAGAAAGCCAGCTTCACAATCCGAATTTGGGGTGAAAATCCAGTATAAAAGAGCCAAACCAAAATAAAATTAAAGAACAGTGGTCCTCTTCTCTGAAAGGCAGACATTATTTATTCTGCTTCCTATTTTGAAAGCTTTACTAAAATCTAGCCTGTAAAAAGGGAAAAAAAAAAAAAAATCAGTGCTTGTTAGAATCTGACTGCTACAAATCTCTACCGAACACCTAACTGTCTTTTGAAAAATCTGAGCTTGGGGCAATTTCTTTCATCGTTAGCTGTTTGTTACAGCACAACATCTGTCATTTACTTTTGGCTGTCAGTATAAACTTTATGCTAAATGTTAAAAGTGTTCATTCTTGCATATATATTAAACCATACGCGTTCCCCTATAATTCAATTGGCACCTATACATTTATGGTACCTTTAAATATATCATGACTCAGTAATACAGTTTCTTTTTTGTATTTTGTAAAGGATGCTTTTCCCAGGGTCAGAAAATACAACAGTTTAATATGCATGTAAATTTGCATATTTTCAAGTAACAAATACATTTATTTTTTATATCTTTTACACATGTGCACATATATATACAAGTATGACTATACTCAGGCCTATTACAAATTGTTTCATACCAAGTCAGGCCAAAAAGCAAGTAAAGAGATTATGAAACCCAGAGGCATCTGATTATGTTGAAAAGCTCTTCAGTAAGGACAAAAAAAAAAAAAAAAAAAAAAAAAAAGAAAAAAAAAAATCTGCCTTTCGCCTCCCTCCCCCCAACAATAACATTTTCAGGATATTTCCAAATTCTACTTTTCTTACAACAGGAGCTGAAGGTCACACAAAATAGTACACTCAGGGGTGGTAACCACTCTTTAGGAATAAGCCTGGGGCACTTGTATGTTCTGAAACCTTCCTTCATTGAGCCAGCACAGAAGAGCTACTACTAAGCTAAATTTACACCTATCTAATCCATCCAAAGTCACTTCAAATAATTAATCAAAGTATAATCTAAGGCTCTCAGCTACAGAAAAGTATACAGGGCATTAAATTTTTATCTCCCAGTTAATTCAAGCACTGAATTTTAAGCTGTCATTGGAAAGAATTTTCTATATCAAGTTGTTCAATGTGAATGGCACACATTTACAAGAAATTAAAACAGAGACAATAGAAATAAGCATTTAGAAATACAAAATGAGTTATGAACTTTTCTATTTGAAAAACATCACCTTACAGTGAGCTAATTCAGGTTAAAATAATCCAGCAAAAGAAAAGCCAATAAAGTCATGAACAAGTCATACTAAATAAGCCTAATTCTTAAGAAGATAAGGGATATGTTCTGCCCTGGTACATATGGTTAAAGGAGAAATGGTAAAAAGGTGCATTTTGACTGGAATCAATTATCTTAGAGGATTAAATATTTTTTTTTTTTTACAATATTTCCTGAACATCATTATTGTTATCAAAGCTTTTTGACACACAAAAAAATGTATTTAAATTAATTGCTTAAATGAAAAGAACCTCCCCCTTCCCCTTTTTTTTAAAAATATATGCCAAGTCAATAGTTTCCCATCTGCTTTTCTGACTCAGGCTCTCGAGCAACACGGCACTCATCATAAGATCTTAAAAAGTACGATTTTAAGAAAATGATGTAATAAGAAAAAAGTTTCTGTACAGAATCATGAAGGGAAGAGATCACAAGAGATGGGTGGAAAAGGGTACATTTCTTGTATTTCTTGTACAATATAAAACAATTAGAAAGGCCTGCAGAAAGGAGTTCTGAAGAACAAAAATATTATAAAGGACATCTAAAACAATGCAGAAGCATCAGGAGCATTTCAGCACAAAGACACTTTTTTTCCCAGACTGCTCAACACGAAGTTGCACTTTCATTACATTTTTTTTCATTACTCTTTCATTACATTTTTTTTTTCTCTTTTTTTTGGGTTGGGGGGAGGGCAGGGGGTGGAGGAGGAGGGTTGCGAGGGGTGACAGGAAGGGGGTCGGGTGGCAGCAGCAGCGGCCAGGGAGGGAGGCAGGGTGAAGAGGGGGAAAAAGAAGGGAGAAGAGCAGCGGAGCAGGACAAGCACGCTGCAGCCACTTACGCAGTGGTTGAACGGGTATGAAAACGTGCCAGCGATTTATTCTCTTCCACATTTAGAAGGCTCCTGAAGTTTAAAAGCACATTTGGTCGCATCCCCATTTAAATTTGTTAGACTTAGTTAAAACTTCTAAACATGTTTTCCATAAATCCTTCTTTTCTTGAAACATTTGCTGCAGAATAATGAATATGAATTATGTCAAGAAAATCTTTAAAGAAATTCTTCTTGCATATTTTAAGCCTGTTAAAAAGTTGAGTTTGAAAGACACTGTCATCCAGAGAGACTCATTTCTTGTTATAAAAAGAAAAATCATCACAAAATTGTAGTACAGAACATGTCAGTTATGTTACTCTAGGCAGAGACATTTGTGTTATAGGGTTTTTTTTTTTTTTTGAATTTTAACACCAAAAACTTTAAACTATTCATATTATTGGAAGTAAAAAATAACTGTAGTTCATTATCTTGTCTTGAAGTTTCCCCACCCCCCTCAAAAAAAGAAAAGTAAAAAAAAATCCAGCACCAAAGCCCCTTAATGCTTCCTGTCTGATAACCTAACATAAAAGTTAACTTGGAAGAGTGATTCAGCCATGGAAGATGGAATTCTGCTGCCCACCTCAGGATTCAACATCTCTACTGGGATTGCACATACGCTGTATATGGTTAACCCATCCTAGTAATTTCTTCTTGATTCTCTTAATTTTTTAGCACCAGGCATGTATTTTCCATTTGCAAAACTCAAGTTTAGCTTACATCTTAAACATACTATAGCACCTAGGCTCAGCACTCATTGGGGAAGACCTCAAACATTACTAAAAGAAATGTGTTGCACTTAAAGAGCTAATTTTGCTTGAAATGAGTATACCCTATGGGCAAAATCTTAGAGACTTTTTTTCCTAAGGTCATTTCTTTAGAAAGTATAATAACTACCACTGTTAAAGGGGAACAAATCAAAATGAAGAATCCAAAATATTTATCAAGTATCCTGATGATTCTTCTGGCTTTTATTAGTGCAGCTGTTACCATAAACTTTGAAAAAAAAGTCTTTACAACATCAGTACTGCAGAACTTCCTGCCTCCATGTTGGCATCTTCCAACAACCACAGTCAAAAGCACTTGAGTTCAGAGGAATTAAAAAAAAAGAACCGTAGATTTAAGTTGCCTCTGTGTAACACATATGAGCTCTTTTCTTCCCCTCAGCCTGTCTTTGCTAGCAAAAGAAACATCATTGGTCACATGCTGTTGTCATTAGCAACAAGTCATACTTAGTATTTTTCTTTAATTAGAACTAATCAGTATTATTAGTAGTTAAGCAGGTAGAAAGCGCTAAGAATTTATTCAAAGTGCAAGAGATGTTCAGATCTGCTGTGGAATAAGACATTTAATTTCCTCTGAATACATTTATACTTCGACATGTAACTACCAGAGTATCGAGAGTGTGGCCTGAAACAACAGGATCCTGACTGTGCAAACATGTCTGCTGATTTGTAAGTCTATGAATTCACTGAACCTATTAAAGCTAATCACACACGCACAGATGGGCATGCATATATCTAAAAGACTAGGAGTGTTTAGCATCTGTATTTCTTGCTAAACAAAATTGATTTAACCCATTGACAAGATAAAGAAATAATGATTTCTAGTATTTAGAAAACATAGCAGTGGGTGAAAAATAATCCTAATTACTTGCATTCTGCAAAGATTCTTACAGGGTTAGTTCTGTTTTCACAGCCTCAGTAACAATAGTCTCGTTTCAAATGCGTATTTTACACTTATAGAGATAAGGTGTATCACCAGTCTACTCTCTCTGCAATTTCTCATGCAACTTTCCCAGACAATCCTAGGGAAAATGAGCTATGTCCAGCTCCAGAGGAAGGAAAATCAACAAACTGTCCAACAGTTACTGTAACATAGGAGAAATGTTTCCTTTATAAACCTCAAATTAGTGATTGTGTTAAGCCTGAGCAGATGTTCAGAACATTATAAATTTGCGGGTCATCCCTGCTTGCTTTACAAGTAATTCTTTGGAGCATTCTGTGGCATATCTCTAGATGTAGCAACACTTCAGAGGAAGGCAAAGCACAAGTTTGGACACCAAGTTATGCATAAGGAAGGACAAGAAAAAGCATGTTTCCTGGTCTCCGAGGCAAATGGTAGCAGCTCTAAAACACAGTCAACAAAAAGCAAGTAAAATCTTCTTTTGGGACTTAATACCAGCACATTGAATACTAGGAAATGGAATCAAAAGTTTTAGCTTGTCTTATTAGAGTGCCTTTATGATCACATTGCCCTTTCCAAAAAGATATTTAATGATCTTACCACAGATGATGTCTTGTTTCTGTTCCTTGCAGGACACACCACAGGACTTTGGGAAGTTCAGAATATGTTTCGGAAATAACCAACAATCTTTAAGTTCTCAGCCAAACTTATGAATCATCCCTCAGCTGAAATAACTCAACCTTTCTTTGCATCAGCTGAGTATAATCAGAGAGCCACTGAATTACTTCTCAAACTTCAGCCCCTCAGACTAACAAATCCTTCCAATCTCTTATCAGTATGGTTGTCTTCTAACTGTTCTCATACTCTTTTCACACACCTAGTTCAAAGTAAGCCGATTCTTTTGCATTCTTCATTAGTTACCAGAACCACATATAACTGCTTTACCATCAACATATTCAATATTGCTAATACTCCTCTGTCTCTACAGAAACTTTGCTCAATAAGCTCTATGATCCCACCAGGTTTTTTCCAAAATGACAGCTCACAGCCATGCTCAGATAAAAATAATACGTACAGGCCTGTTCCCTCCTCTGTCAAGTCCAATGGACAGGCCAGATCCTAGCAAGCATTTTTATTAATAGCCACTACTTTGGTGACCCTGCACATCTCCCATTAATTTTATTTCCCCTGTGCCAGCTGACAGTATCAGCTGGTTTTCTTTAAGATGAACTGGGGGCTCATGGCAAGCATTTCACATGTTATATTCTTATGCTTTAGCACGATAAATTTATAAAAAATGTTAATTATGTTAGATCCTGAAGAAAGGCACCAACTTCCATTCAGCATCTAGCCAGACAAACTAGTGTTTCTTTACATAAAATTACATTGATTTCTAGAAGTCTACTTCAGAAGTTCTTCAGTGTACCTGGAAAGCAGCCAGAAAGCTTCTGGTCTTACAAATACAAAAGACCTTTTCTCTAGTCTTACTATAAATTACTCTTTTTTTTTTTCTAGCCGAGCCAGGCAGCTTCTTCTAAAGGAAGATATGCATTTAAAATTTGGTAACACTTAAAAACTAGCAAGAAAGAAGTCTTGGATGTTTTTATCTGGTGTCATTCAAGCATTGCACTTTCTGGTTCTCAGTTCTAATGAATTATGCAATGAGTATCTACACACAAGTAGTGAAAAATACAAGTTATAGTGCTGGTTATATTCCCCTCTGCCCCTCCAAGAAAATTAAGGTTCATGTCATTGTGACAACTAAAAAAAAATGTGAAAATATTGCCCTTAATGTTAGACCATATTCCAAAGGAACAAAAAACAGGGATGATTAAACGGGTACTTTTGGAGAAATTCGAAGGTGATGTTTCCATGCAATCTACAGCAGTTCAAGATTCCCTAAATTTTTGAAAAACTGAAGCAGTTCCAAGAAAAAGCAAAACAACCATTGTCAATTCGAGGAAAAAAAATGCTTCTCTTTTCTTTGAAGCACTAAAAATCAAAACAATTGCTCTGTTTCTTCAGTCTTTTGTATCCAAATTATAAAAGCTCTGTAATTCATGAATCTCTCAAATTATGAGTTAATCCTACTACACTCTGCTTTACCTTTCACACGCCTCCAGTTACACATTTAAGCCCATCTTTCTTCCTTTTATATCTTATTATTTTCAAATCCCTGTTGTCTCTTCTCCAAGGCTACAGTCCAATTCACCCTTCATTCTAGATGGTTTTGTTCCTCACTTAAGCTTTCCAAAAACATGTTCTCATACACCTCTCCTTTTCAATTCCTTGGATAGATACTGAAGTGAATAACCATAACATTTATATAACACAGTGCGACACGAGGAAAGGCTGCATATTATATGAATAGGGATACTTATGTTCTTGAATATCTAATGGGCTATTCCATTATATATGTAACAATAAGCACACAAATTATTCTGGACATTATGAATATAACATAGCAATAACCATTCATAAAGGCACCTTATTTAGCTGGTAAAATTGCATTAGCCAAGTAATATGTTCTCTTTTTATCCCTCTATTTGAGCTTCCCACACAAAGGAGATTGATTTATAAGATCCGTTGCGATAACACTCTGTTAAAGCAAACATATGCTAAAGCAATCTGTATCTGACTTCATTTCATTTAAAGACGTAAGGCCGCACAGGCCAGACTTCAAGCTCTCTTAATTCAGTAGCTGAATACATTTCACACAATCAGATCTCAACTTGTCAAAAATTACATCTACAAAAAGATTTCTCACTTTTCCAAGTGCTAATTTTAGCATTGCATGAGGAAAGCTGACTTTTGAACACTCATTTTTCAACTAATACATGCAGGTATTACTATGTTCACACGTTCCGCAATAATAATAAAAGTTTGGAAACGATGTTCAAAATTCCATATAAATGATAGAAAAAAACCTACAGTCAAACAGAAACAGAAAAAAATAATGACCTGATCTACACACGACAGTTATTTCACATTACACATTTCTATTTATGATTTTTTCCTCTGGATAAATAAGTTTAATAAGCTTTTCTTCAAGAAAATAGTATTACAAAGTATATGCAAGTATGTGAGTGTATAAAAGACTTGCACGATATTTTTGATATTTCCTGTTTGATGACATATGCCCACTTTGGCTAGAAGAGACGGAATTCAGAAGTGAGCTCCAATCACTTCAGTACCTGGTATTCACGTGTGCTGGTTCAGATGAATTGTTAGTACGAGAGACAGCTATCGCTAACATTTAATTAATATGAAATATAAAGATGGTAATATGCTTGACTCTGCAATATATCAGAGTAAAAAACACTTTCCAAAACCAATCCTCTCATTTTAATAACACATAGTACAACTCAGTATAACATTTTAAAGTTCTAGATGCCAAATACTACTTTTATCAATGTAAATCAATGATCTGCTACCCTGACTAAAATATTACAATAAAAATTAGCTATCATCATCTATTACTAGATATCACCAAACATAGAAATATCATGAACATACCGAAAAAATGCAGAACATATTTGGATATTGACCCACCACAAGATATTTACTAATTACATAGCATTTATCAGCCCAAAATAGTCAAAAGCAGTAATCTAGATAATCTCATTATCTAGAGTCTGTTACATTAATGTGCTGCTGTTACAGCTTCCTCAGACTTGATAGATACTGTGGGAAAGGTCTTTTTCAGGAATTTCAGAGTAACTCTGGGTAACAGAGATCTTAGGGGACGATAGTATCTGTGTTTTGAAAGAGATTCACCACTGGAGTGGCTTCAGGTTATTACAAGTGATGAACTTTTAAGGATGAAAAGCTTTTCCAGAGAAATATTTTCACTAGTGGAGGAAGAGGAAAAAAAAAAGATATTTGTCAGTTTTGAATATAATCAAACTTCTGAACTAGGAAAGAAACTACTCAAAGAGTACAGGAAAGCTAATATTGATTAGTGGCCAATAACACTTACAGATACAACATTTGTAATAACATTTATTGAAAGTCAGGATACTGTGCTGCTTTGTTTAAACGTTTTCTGCTCATAGCTCTAGGAAAGAGAGATGAATAAAAACAAACATAGAAATATCATGGGCCTTTCGCAGGCTCCACAGTTATCACTGTCTCACATATTATCTCTGCTGGTAGTTAACTTAGCTATTCTATCACATTAATAAATATATATATATATATGTATATATATTCTTCAAACTTTTTTTTTTTCATGTTGATTGCCCTCAAATAACTTGCCAGAAGGATTACACATTCATTTTTCAAGCATTTTTTTATGTGTTTCTGTGTGCGCATGCACACATCCCTGCTTAACGGGATATGTGTTGAGACCCCATGCACTTTTCACAATATAATGAAAACTAAAACCAAAAAATGAACTCTTTCCAGAACTAGATAACTACTGACACACGTACACAGGTACAATTAAGCGCTTTTTCCAAAAAGACTTCATTTGACTCAAACGGGTAACTTTGGCTTGCATTAAACAGAAAGAAGGAGAATTAATGCGCAAGTCCCATTAGCTCTTATTTACACTGCTTTATTTACCAAATCCAGTGAGTATACTATGAAAATGTTTAGACTAAGACTATTGTGTTAGGATAGCTAAAGCCTCAGGGGCTGCTGCTCATTATGTTGATCTAAGTCATATTGCGCCTTAATGATAGGTTGGAAAAGCCATCTCGTTTGAAGTGCACAACCTGAGGTCATATTTAACGGGATGCACTCTAATGCACTCTGCCTCCACTTGGGCTTAGATTTTTTCAGGAGGGGAAGATATCTCATAGAGAAAAAAAAATAACATGAAGGAGAAACAACAGAAAGGTAATCCTGAAACTACTTATCTCTTAAAAAGAAAAGGTATATTACCACTTTAAAGCTATGCAAGTATTTAAGAGAGCCAATTTTGTGTCTTTCTTACCAAAATAGGACTGTTGCCTACATCAGTATTTTCCTAGGTTAAGTTCTAGATGTGGTGCAAGATCCACTCCAGAAGCAGTCAGCAGAATTCTTGCAGGTATCTTTCTTGCATGGTTTACAAAAAATACTATGCACATGTGTAAAAATACAAGCACAGAACAAAATAGTGCCCCCAAATTACCTTGTTTTCCAATACATCACTTCATTTCCCTTCTGCACTTCATTGTGTTGCTTTTTTCTTCATTTCAGACTATTACGATACTTCTCTATGCTTTTATTACAGTGACATTCCCACCTGAATGCCAAATTGAATGCCCCAATACTCACTCACTCCTTTTTTTTTTTTTTTTTTTTTTTTTTTTTAATTCAGACACAGGACACATCGTGCATGCTTAACACCATCTGAAAGCCAGAGGGCAGAAGTAAAACCTTTGACTACTCTTTCCTCCAAGTTGTACAAAATTCCTGGTAGCTTTTGTGGTTACCAAGTGCATGTAGCATTATAAAACAGAAAGCAAGAGAACTACACATAGGCAGCTAGAAAGGAAAAGCACAGACATCAGTTAAAACAAGATGCCTGTTAGCACACAGGCTACATTCAGAATAACAAATATCTGCATTCCTCTTACAGTAAACCTTTTCATGTTACAATAATGAAATAATGCAATGAACACTATCTGACATGAAAAGAATCAAAAAATCCAGTTATCAAGTAAAAAAATAAGAAAAACGCCTTCTCTGTGACATGCCTGTTTGCAAATTGGAACTCCCTTATCTTCTCACCCTCTAACAAAGCTTGCAAGCAATTCCCGATTTTAGCACAAAGAATCATCACCCCCTTGTATTGCTTTGGAAAGAGGAATTTATAATTGTAATAAAAAACCACACTAAATAGTCATTAACAGTTGGATGTATGGTACAATTAATCTTTCAAAACATTTTGCCATTTCTTGTACTATGCAGTTTAACAGAACATTCATCTTTTAAATGTATTATCATGCTTAAGTTCCAGATAATTCTCTGATTAGTTCTGTTAATATTCTCAATATCGCAAAACACACCATTTTTTCTTAATATGTATTTTAAGTTTCATTTTTACATAAATCAACCCAAGTATGTTTTGCATTACATTTGCATTTCATTTGTCAGGCCTGCCACCAATACCCACCCATTTTTGTAAATGTCTTTCTGTTATAACCCTTGGTTTTCTATTCCCTATATAGCATGATGGTATTTTCCATAAAATATATCCTACTACGCAAAGCACTAACACAATCTGTAATGAGTTAAAAAAGTTGGAAGGTGTTTTCTGGTGAGTATAAACAATAGGGCCTATTAAAAAATTAAAATAAAAATGTTACACCATATTATTCAGATACACAAAGCCGTTGCATTCAAACTCACACACATCTGCCTTTTCTACCTCAGCCACATGTGTGAAATGTCTACATACCTGAAAATGAGCAGCTAGTCTAGGCTCGTGATTCATAAACAAGCGAAAGCTATGACTTGTGCTATGTATACAACTTACCTTCATGTTTTTTAATGTTTTCTTTTCTAAGCAAATTCAGTATCATGAATACTGTCATGCTGTTTTTATGCTTTCTTCAGGTCTTTATCAACTGTTATTTTTTAAAATATAAATAACCTTATTTAGTGTTAAATATCAATCTTTTGATAAACTATTATTCTTCAAAGATTTGATATAGGAGGCAAACATTCATACATTATTTTCTGTCATGCAGACAAGCTTTGCACTGGAGAGTGACAAGTATGAAGAGGATCAAAGTGATCACCTGAATATGAGGTCCCAGTGTCATGATCTCATTGCAATGACAGAGACATGGTGGGATAGCTCACACGACTGGAGCACTGCCACGGAAGGCTGTGTTCTCTTTAGGAAGGACAGGCTGGGAAGGCGAGGGGGTGGAGCTGCTCTTTATGTGAGAGAGCAACTGGAATGCATGGAGCTCAATCTGGGAGTGGATGGGGAGCGAGTTGAGAGCTTGTGGGGAAGGATTAAAGGGCAGGCTAATGTGGGAGACAATGTGGTGGGTATCTGCTACAGGCCACCTGATAAGGATGAGAAAGCTGATGAGGCCTTCTATAGTCAGCTGGATATTGCCTCACAGTCACAGGCCCTGGTTCTCATGGGGGACAACACAGCCAGGCACAGCTGGAGGTCCTGGAGGTTCCTGCAGTGCGTTGAACTGAAAGTGAACTTTTTGACACAGGTTGTGGAGGAGCCAATGAGGAGAGGTGAGCTACTGGACCTCATACTAACAAATAGAGAGGAACTTGTAGGAGATGCGAAGGTGGGGGTAGCCTCGGCTGCAGTGACCATGAGTTGGTGGAGTTCAGGATTCAATGAGGAGGAGGCAGGGCTGTAAGTAGCCTTGCAACCATGGACTTCAGGAGGGCCAACTTTAGCCTCTTCAGAGACCTCCTGGGAAGAATCCCAGGGGGTAGAGCCCTAGAAGGAAGGGGGGCCCAAGAGAGCTGGTTAGTTTTCAAGCAGCACTTCCTCCACGCCCAGCAACAGGGCATCCCTGTGTGTAAGAAGTCAGGCAGAGGGGGCAGGAGACCTGCGTGGGTGAGCAGGGAGCTTGTGGCAATGCTCAAGCAGAAGGCGACAATATACAGAATGTGGAAAAAAAGGACAGGCCCCCTGGGAGAAATACAGGAAAGTAGTCAGGGAATGCAGAGATGCGACAAGGAAAGCTAAGGTCTGTTTGGAATGCAATCTGGCAAGGCATGTTAAAAATAACCAGAAGAACTTCAAATAAATTAACAGCAAAAGGAAAATCAGGGAAAAAGTGGGTCCACTGGTGAACGGGATGGGCACCCTGGTTACAAATAACACAGGAAAAACAGAGTTGCTGAATGCCTTCTTTGCTTCGGTGTTTACCAAGGGCAGCCCTTTAGGGTCCCAGACCCTAGGGACAAGAGTAGAAGCCTGGAGAGAGGAAGACTTGCTCTGGGGAGGGAAAGATTAGGCCAGAGAGCACCTAA
>NW_010582324.1:247791-267739 GCF_000705375.1 Tinamus guttatus | reverse complement strand
AATCCAAGGAAAACTGCTTTAAATCTTGAAAATACATTTGTTACCATTTCCAGTCATCTGCAAAAGCTAGGTGCAAAGCAGGCTCCAACAGTTTGCCATACACTCTGTGCTCCAAATATGCATGCATGGCAGGCAAAAAAATATGAGTTAATTTCAGCGAAGCGCAAGGTTATCAATTTTGCTCATGTATAAAGACAATTTTGTGCGATGACATTGCATGTTAAGGATAAAACACTCAAAAACATTTGTAATAGGATGACTTGCATTGATTTCCATGGGGCTAAGATTCACTCTAAAGGTTTACATTTTTCAAGTTTGCTAATAGTCAGCCTTTACAGGTAGCCTTGTATAGTAATGCAGCGCAGATTTTCATGGATTCTAGCAACACTAATCACTGGCTTAAGAAGCAGCATCGTTATATTCCAATATTTAACAGCATATTGCAAGATAGGTTTCAGAGCTCAGACTTGCAAGACCAAATTTAGTTGGATGCAACAGATAGAACATGGATGTAGAATAAGAATATGGGAACAGTCTGATCTCTTCTTACTCTCAGCCAAATTATGTTTGCACAGATAAACACCTTTGATATATTATTTGTATACACAAAATAAATCTACGTTTGCATCAGTGCAGCACTGCTAATTTCAGCTTCAGCAGAGAGAAGAGTATCAGTAGTCAATGAGACAGGAAGCCAGAGGTTCCCAAGCCTATTCACCATGATCTTTGAGGTGGCAGGAAATGAATGAGGGAGGCATTCACTCATTAAGCAGTGAAAATAAAAATAAATATTGAACAGCTGCACCATTAACTGTGTGCAGTTAAATCTGCATGCTAAATGAGGCAAGGATCCCATGGAAATAACACTATGTTATGTAATTAATAACTGTATTGTAATGTTTATGTACATGATAGCAGAGACAGTGTGGCACAGGTAATTACATCTTTGACATTTCTTTTGAACTCTTCATTTATTTTCCAGAATGATCCTATACCGATATTGTAGAAAATGATACATAAGAACATAAAAATTTTAGATGTGCTGAAATTAATAAAAATAAACCTCTCTCAAGCAGCAAGACTATTATCTAAAACAAAACAAAACAAAAAAAAACAAGTAATTAAAAGCATCTTAACTGTGCTGTGGTAAATCGGAGACAGTATTTCACATAAAGGATTTATGAAGTTATACCATTCCCAAATGGCATTTATGTATTTTATATTATATTAACATGATTAAATTTCCTCATGAAATAATTCATTAATTCATTTTAAGTAGCATCAAGTATCATATGTATTACACATACAATTAAAATGAATAATATCTTACTATGCTCTTATAAATAATCCGTGCTCGAGAGTGATAAAACTAGATCAGTTTAGAGAAGTCTTGCAAACAACTCGCATCCCTTTGGTTTTGTGATCTCAGATCTGTGCTCTGTTGCCCATGATAGCCATGTAAGAAAAGTTCTTTTGCTTTGAAACTCATTTTTTACTGTCTTTTGGTTCAAGTGTGAATTATTGTTCATTCATTCTTCCATTATCTTGCCAAACATAATGGGATATTATCATGAGAATATCACTGATTGCGAGGATGCAATTTAGGCCAATAAATATGTATACGTCCTGAATAGTGACTGATCTTAATGCATTAGAATTTATGGGTAAGAAAGGGAACAAAACTAAAAAAAAAAAAAAAAAAAATCCATTTCCATTTGCAGAACAATGGGGCAGAGGCAGTAAGACAAAGAGTGCTTCCCTGCCCTAAAGATTACAGAATTTAATGCTTGAAGGAAATATATATGTATATACATATATACACACACACATATATGTAAAAGAAAATCTCTGAACAAAAGAGCAGAGAAAATAAGTAATGTATGATTACACATGGACCGGGAAATGAATCACTTCGCAATTCCACATGTATTTTAACTCTTACAGAGGACAAAGACAAGGGGGGAGGAGACTAAGAATTTCAAAATGGGGAACAGAATGTACCAGATAAAAGGAAATGAAAAACACAGGCGAGGGATAGTAATCACTTGGTACTTTTTCATACTTACATATCCAAAAAGTTCAAGATATTTTTACAAAAAGATTAGAAACTTAGAAAAGTTAGAAATTTAGAAAGGATTAGAAACACCTTCTCCATAGAAGGAAAAGATGGACCATATAATCATTTGTCCATGAGTCTGTGACTCTACTATAAATAGGTTAATCTTTCTGATACAAATTATCCAGGAGCATAAGCACCAAAAAAAGATTCACTCCCTGACAGGCTCAGAAAAAGAAGCAATTCAGGCAAAACTAATTTTAAGTTTTGGATAGTCTGTTCCTACCCTATCCAACCAGCTCACAGACAGACACCCACCCCACCAGACATCCAGTGCAGAGGAAGTAGTTTGTTGTCATAAATGGCTTTGAACTTTGCCTACTCCTGACTCGTATCCAAGGATAACACTATTTACATTGTTTTCTTAGTTTGAAATGATATACAAAATATGTGCAGATTTCAATTCATCTGATGAAGTAAAACCTGCAGTATACATCACAAGTCAGCCTATTCTTTAAATATATTCAGATATATACATCTGATGAAAGTTTATTCTTAAATAAACTGAATAACATTCTGATCATTTTTATATAAAATTATGGTCCTTAATAAGGACACCTTTCACTATGGTCATAAGCCAGCTGGTATTACACATTGTCCTCTTTTTCCTGGTGAGAGAAAAGAGGTAGATAAAAAGGAAGAAGAAATAAAAACTTAGTTATGCATTTTTGATCCATCCTTTTTCTGCTCCCCACCCAATGACACTAAGTTATATGCATATAAAGGGTGATTATTACTTTAAAATTAATATATTAACTCCTGCAGTTATTGTGTGCAATACTTATACATTTTGGAAAGACTGGCTTTATGGCAACCCTCTGGGGAACAGGGATCACAATTATTAATGCAGCCATCTCTTCCGGATGTGAGCTAGTTTTATAATAAATTTCTGAAGATTCATAACTACTTGCCAAAGAACTTCACAATCTTAGAAACTGAGTTATGGAATATGTTATATTGAAGAAATATTTCAATAAGATCAGGAAGTATCATTACTGCTGCTTTCACTTGAAAGTAGCTTTAGGCAAGCTGATAGGAGCTATATATAAAATCTTGCTTAAATTAGTACCTGTCAAATGAGAGACAGAAACTTCCATAAAGAGAAACAAATATATCATACTATATTTTTCCTCCTCCAAGTCTGGCATACCCTAGAAGAGAGGCTTCAAGAGCAGTCAAACATTGTTGTTACAAATTAAACAATTCAAAGGGTAGATACACAGACATGGGCTTCTCTAACCAATATGAATTTTTAAATATTTATTGACCAGCTTTGAAGACAGATCTCAATCAGGTGGCAAGTTCTGAATGCATGAATTTCTGAATTTTAGAGAACAGAAAAAACAAATCACGCCGATATTGAAAATTCCTGGATTGAGGCGTCCACGTTTTAGGCTGTATTTCCTAGTTATTAGAATATAAATTATTTCAACTGGTTTAAGTTCTGAGGTCTAATGAGCCCTGTTCAATGTAGCTGAAAGATTACAAACATATATTTGTGAAAAAAGGCCCAAAAGGTCCTAAATCAACCAATGTCAGTAGCGTAATCTGAAAGCGACAGCAGCAGCTTTTCACATTAGCACCTATCAGTAACCAACTACCCTCCTGACCAGCTACAGCCAAATTTAGAACTGCCAGAACATGGAGGCCTTGAATGATTTCCTGGGAAGTCATTTTCCTAAGCCATCATTCAATGGCAAATGACTGACAAATAAATGAATGTAGAGATTTATTTCTTCAATATTCACTGAGGATGAAGGGGCGGGGGTGGGAAGGCAGGACACAATAATACCGGCTTAGCCTCCTGGGTGGCTCCTCCATTTGAGGTACATCTGTTGCACTGAAAATCTGAATGGCTCTAATTGAGTTTCTTTTTATATGGCTTCAGTCAATTCAATATTTTTAATGGATCTACTTCACTCAGTGTTGTACAGCTGTGCTCAGAAGGGTCTGCTTGCCGTGTTCAAACACACTAAGTATTCCAAACCAAGATAAGAATATTTTCAAGGTAACTGAAATAGGTACTCTAATTTACATTAGCCACTGATGCATAACAATTTTTCCATGTTAAAAAAGTCATTTTTATATCTATGTGTGTATATATTATAGAATATATTACTATAGTTATCTGTTATACAATATTTATAGGTTTTCCCAAAGTTCTTGTTTTTATTCTTTGGCATCAGATATCATGATATAGCAAATATCAACAACACATCTGAGTAAGATATTCTCATCTAGTCCTCAGTTTCTGCACTCTAAGACATTATAAAGCAGAAAACCACTAGAAGCAGACTTATTCATAACTGGAAATTCCTGACCTTGCAAAGTTTCAGCAGGTCTTACTGCCGTGTTTAAGACAGGCGTGACAAAATCAAAAATTCTATAAAATCTAAGCTATAGCTAATACACTTGGGTACAGTTGGGAATTTGATTGGATGGAGAAGTTCAGGATTGCTTTCTTCAAAACATGATGGCACTTTTGAAGATTTTAAAATCAAGAGATTTCTCCTACTAACATCTACCTTTACCTCTACCCCTTCTGACTTGTCAGAAATTTATTGTTTAATTTCTTCATCTAAGTGAAAGAAATTTTTCATTGTACTATTAATAGTCTGAAATTTGTTTTGAAAAATCAAAGAGAAAAAGAAATATCATCCATCTTACGCCAGTTTGATAACCTAGAAGAAATGAATTTAAGACTTACACCTCAGCAAGAAGTTTTCCCATCACCAGAAAGGTGTCATCACAACTAACCTTCCAACTTAGAGTTGTTAAGGTTATAAAACAGTACATGAAAGATGGCTTCTCTTTGAGTCCCAGCAGTGGTCTGTTAATGTCAGCATTTTACTGACTTTCATAGAACTGAGTGGGGAAGTTTGTAGGAAAGTAATGCTTCTTACTGAGAAGTTTGTTCTTCAAGTATATAATTCTTAAACTTTCAAAAGAACTGATGTATTTCAAACATCTATTAAAGTTCCAATCCACTCAACTCCCACATCTCCCAGAAAATTTCGGGGCAGTCAAAAATAATTCCACTTCCCTACCTAGCACTAATGTGAAATGAGAAGTTGAAATCCGTGTACTGCCACAAGACTTAAACAAGTTGTTAGCGTTTTAAAATGTTTATGATCTAGACTTTACAGAACATCAAGGACAGCAAGCAAAAAGGGCTCTCAAACATTGCTAACCACAGCTTTACTAACTTTCTCCAGTAAATGTTCAATGCAGAACAAGCAGCAGCCTGATACCACTGGTCCTTTTCTAGCTAGCCTCCAGCAAAGCAGACAAAGCAAATTAAAACTGAACATGCAAAACCAACACTATCCTGTTGCTTTCCCTTCACTCCCCACTTGTTGGAAAGATAGTTGCATCGATTGTTGAAACAGTGTCTTCAGAGGCCTGCTCTATGTATCAAAGAAGCTAAGAAACGAAGAAGGAAAAAAAAAGGTATATTTGTGCTATTCATCTTGAACAACTAATCTGCCAGATAATTTTTCTAAAATTAGATTTATATAGGGGTAGGCGTAGAGATTCAGACATATTTAGCACCATAATGACAGTTGTTGCATTTAAGACAGCATGATTTTAACTGAGCTTTTATATAGCTCTCAAGAACACAAGCAAAAGATTTCTTTCATGCCTCAAACTTCCGTTCTTCTGTCCTTATCCATTTTTTTTTTCTGTGCCTGCTGCTATAATTCTTGCTATTTTAAATGATTTTACACTTACTCAATGGTTTATCTATCTAGTTGAAAAACAAATATAAAACATTTCTGGACTAAAACATCCCCCGAACTTTAGCCTCCTAACCTTTACTATATATTTTGTACCTGTATAGATCCATAATCTTTAATCTGAATTCCACATAAAAACTTGTAAACTTGCTTAAAATAAATAAATACTGTAGTGCACTAAAATACCAGCCCTTGTGCACAATTGTTTCTCATATCGAAAGAAAGACAACAAAAATATTGCTAATTAAATTCAATATAATATTATGTTGGAAACCATGGAACATCTATTGTCTTTTGGAATATAATTATGTTTTGCAATGAGTGATTAGGATTATTTCAAGGAAAAAAAAAATGCATGTGCTATATTTTCTACCCCATCTTACAGAGTTTTCTGACACAATTTAAAAAGCTGCTGGTTGTAGAAAAAGGGTGTTAGGTACCACATAACCCAAAAGCATAAAAATGATGTTGGACAAGGGTGGGGAGAGGAGAGAGTTTCATGCATCATGTCAAACTATTTTTTTTTTTTTTTTTAATATAAGCTGACATTTGCCCAATTATAACAATCTCTCAAATCTCAAATCCTTCTACAAAAGAACTAAGCTTTTTACATCTGGCTCTGTTCTTCAAAAACATTAAAAATCAAAGGAGGAAAATTTGTGGACATTAATATAGATAATAGCTTAATGCCTACAGTTTCAGTTAACAAAAGCAAATGTTCAAGACAAGAATGTTTTTTAAAACATTTTGACTTCTTTTCATTTTTTACCTGAACAGAAGCCAAAACTCAATTTTATTTCATAAGCAAAAAACCCAACATACAAATATATTTCTACTCCTGAATTTCTATTAGAGGCATGATAGTTTGCTTGCACTGTAGTTAATCTTGCTTCGAGTCATTTACTACATATAATGGTACTTGGTACACCTGAACTTTATTTATTTATTTATTTATTTATTTATTTTTTACCTCTTTTACTTCTTTACCCTCCTTTCTCATTTCATTCTTATCTAGGACACTCTACTGGAAATTTTTGTTTTATGAAGAATCACAGAAAATTACAATCCCAAACAATCTGCCCTTTCCACGTAAAAATGATTCACTGCTGAAGGAACTGAGCAAATAATGAGTATCAACACATTCAAGTTTTGTATTTTCTGCTCCATTCATTTTGTGTTGCTACACTTCTGTCCGTCTATAACTGCCCATAACAATAACTAAGAAGAAAAAAGTAAAGCATAAGCTCAAAATCTTATGTTTTGATACAAGTTATTTGTAATGCTAGTGCATCAGAAGGCAGTGATAGAAAGGTTACTTTGGTTTATCCGTTGTTATATTAATAACATTTTTGCTGATAGAAAATATACAGAAAGACTCTTTGTTGTCCCTCCACCACTCCTTACTAGTATTTCTACATTAAACTAAATATTTTTAATAGACCAATTAAAATATTACATACTGTCCAGTTTTTAAGAAGCTGAAGCTCATAGAACATGAACTTAAAATCTTGACGTAGGACTTATATATTGCAATTTTTTTTAACCTGCAATTGTGAGACCATTGAAAACATTTGACTAGGCACAAAAATAAAGTGCTTAGAGAACTGCCTTTCAGAAACTATAAAGTTTGTCCTCCCATTATGATTGCCGCATCATCCTAATTTTTGACTATTAAGAATTGAAAGTAGGTCAGATATATTTCTATAGAACAATGTTGATCTTTGTGACATCCACAAAGTTATATAAATTTGACAATTAGTTTTCATGAATGATCTTGTCTTACTTTTGTATTTTTAGTTAAATTTCTGCAGCAGAGTTACTGCATGAATACCTTTCAGACCCATGCCTCTGATACAATTTCTAAATTCAAAACAAATCAGAGAGAAATTTTAAGCTAAAACAAATCAGAGAGAAGTTTTAACTTTTTGCTTGCTTAGTCATTTTTTTAACTTTTAAATGCCTTCCGGGTCAGTCTTTTCGCCTATGCTAACCATTATAGTTATAGAAGTTACAATATACAGACACACTAGATATACTTTTAGATAACTTTAATTCTAAAGTTAACTCAAAATTTGTGTACTTTTATGCCTCAGTTTTTAGCATATTTACTACATATTTTCAGTAATTCTTACTGCAAGCCATAAAACCAATAGTGGACACAATGAAATACTGTAATACTGTAACTAGCTATGTATTTAAAAATAAAAATAAAAAAGCGTGCTTAGACTGAGGGAAGAGAATGCTCCCTCACATAGGGGGCAAATAAAGAAAAGAGGAGATCCAAAAGACACATCTTTCTAGTGACTGAGCACACCTTCCAAAGATGTGGCAATGGAACTGCGCTCAAGGGCGATATTCTGTAAATATTTGTCAAAGACAACTGGGGAAATCACAAACACATGGCTCTGGCTCAAACAGTTGTTCATATCGGTAGGCATTTGTACAGATGCTGTTCTAGCAGAAGCGCTGACGCTTCGTAGAAAGGATATTGCAGCAAGAACATTGACAGAAGAACAATGGTTTGCATCACTAGAAGAGTTATTAGATTCTTCTTTATAAATATGATTGATGTACAAATACTTCTCTCAAACATGCACATTCGATTTCTGTTTTCTTAACCTCCACACTTAAAGCCACCTTAGAACTTGCAGAGATATGAGTGAATATATAATTGTCTATAGGGATAACATGTAAGTCTCAAATCATTAGCATGCTCACTTTTTTTTTTTTTTAAGCAAGGTACAAGCTACTTTTGTTTTGCTAGTTATCATCAAGGCAACTCTTGCATAGAAAAATATGAAGCTCTTCTAGAAATCTAAAAATAATTTTCACTCAGCTACAGAAACTGCAAGCATATTAATCCTGTTGTCTCATTCTTTTTATATTATTCAGGTGTGTTAAGAACAACACACTGCAATTTGTATGATGAACGAAGTCCTATAGATGTTCTGAAAGTATTTGCAAATGCTTGTGACTGTAGCAGACAGAACAGTAAGACAAACTCACTCTCCCAGCCTTCGCTCCAGACCTACTAGGTATCAATGAGCACAATTATCAGGTTGTTACACTCATCTAGCCAATATGAATAAGTCAAAGCAAGGCAAGAAATTGCATCCTGAAATTACAGGGAATTGATAAAAAAATAAAAATAAATAAAAAATCTGTCTCAAACTTCTCTGTATTCCAGGTTGCCCTGAAAGAGGCCAAGCATCAACCTTAAAAAGAAAAGAGTCTCCAGTAATGCCTAAGATGCAGCTGCAGGTCGTGCAAGGTATTTTAATCCTGACTTGTAGAAAACATGTTTGAAAGCCATCAGCTTAGTCTTACTTTCTTCTACCTTCAAGGAAATTAAGGCACTGAAGATTGTTTCCATTCCCTATGGAATGAATTCTCAAAATCTGTCAGCCATCTGGACCGTGTTGGAGAGATCTGTCCACACGGACAGGTACTGTTGCAGATGGACAGCAGAGCACTCAAGGGGACATATACTACTCACTGATGTGGTAATTCTAATTTTCCAGTTCCTTACCGTAAATATACGGTTCACAGTTGTGAAGTACTAAAAGTTTACCTGTTTTGAAAGGCAAATCAAAACAAACAACCAGCTTACTGTAATGTTCATCTTCAGGAAATTCATAATATTTCACTTTAGGAATGTAATTCCTTCAAAGATATTCCTTCCAGCATTCTGTATGTGCTCCAAAATAATATACATCAAAGAACAGACCAAAAACTCTTAACATCTGCATACATACAGGATATAGTTATTTCTAAACAGGCTAGTTAAAAAAAAAAAGTCATAAAACTCAAGAACATTATGTAACATGCATGTGGGGGCTTTTAATGATAGTAAAGCTATCTCTAATTAGGACAAAATGTAGAAGGGGGACAAACAAATTTAAATCATTCCATAAATTATTTTCTGCAGCTAAGATCTGGTCATTATGAATGTCTGCATTTGTTTAAGCTCCAGGGTAATCCTTAACCCTGGAATGACCTGTTCTTGAACATTTTCTTATATTTCATGATCTTACCTGGAGCTTCATTTACTCTTTTAATAAGGTTCTGTAGCTTTGTACTGGGAAACTGACCGACCAAATTTGAATTCACATCATTTTTTCAGATTTGAAGTTAAGCTTAAGCATGAAAGGCAACTCAAGTGGCCAAACAATTTACCTATGGTTACGCTTTCCTTTTTAAAAGGGGTATATTATATTGCACAATGAATAGGATTCTATTACAATTCCAGGCAAGCTTATTTATCCCACAGGAGAACAATCTGAATACAACTCCAACAGGAGAATGCCTAAAGTTGTCTATCAAATACACTTGTCTTGTATAGAGCTACTGGCAAATCCACATGCTTTGCAGACCTTTTATGCAGCAAGGAATTACGGCTAATCAATTTTTCAACTGGAAGAAATTTTTTCTACCTAAACCACATAATACTCAAAACTTTCACGAGCAGGAGAGCTACTGTTCTCAGTAGAAACTGCCATTATTCATCACTGGAAATTAAACTATAACCAGAGAACTTTTGGTGTAGATACCTCAAATACGTAGGGACTCTTAGGATGCTAAAAGAGTATCTTCTCTAAAAGTTTGATTTCTTGGTTTTTTTTTTAAAATCCTCCTAAGAAAAAGACCCCTCTTATCCTCTGCAGCTTCTGCTTTGAGCTGCTTGTTACCTTCAGCTCTTTTACAATTTGGATTAAAAAGAAAAATAATTTTAAAAAATTCCAAGTCTGAGATTATAACCCTTTAACAAACAAAATGTCTGTTAGGAGCTCACCTGTGTGTATTTCAATACATGTTTTTGGTTTTAAGTTGCACAGCATAACATCTTAAAATAAAGGAGATCTTAAATGTGGGTAAGAGTTATTTACAGAATAATTCTTAGTGTATGAGCACAGGAAGAAATAAATGGCTTTTAAGAACTATTAAATGTCAAAGTGAAGCTGAAGTGTTTCATAACTTCAAAAGCTTTCTATTATAAGCATACTCAATACTTATTACTATTATAAACACCTTGCAATGACATTATTTCACCTCTTTGTAATTTCCATTTCACTATCCATGAAAAATGTTAGTTAAGAAAAAGCTGTATTTATTATTTCTGGATATTTCTCTGGTGGGTGAGGAGAGAGAATGGAGTTATTTTCTCTGAATTTATACTCATGTATTATGCAGTAAAGTAAATGGAAAATGATACTTACCAAGTTATAATAAGGCTTTCAAATATACTAAGTAGGTCTCTAACTTTATAACTACTAAATTTCAATATAAAGCTTAGCAATAAAGATTCTATGTCAACAACAATCTATTTGCAATACCGAATGAAAACTGTAACCTGAAAATAATGAGCCCACTTAGTTTGAGTATAATTAGACTTTTAATAGCATTAGATGCAAATTGCGTACCGTATATCTACCCTCATGATCTCCATAACTGACCCAGGTGTGGCTCCCTAATATTGGAGTCTTTTTTTTGGCCATTTCAAAGCCTTTTGCAATTCAAGCAATTCAGAGGTCTCTTTTAGACCCAACTTATCAAATAATAGATAACACTCTAAGCAAGAAAAAAAAAAAAAAGTTTCCCACAGGAACTTTTACTGTCAAATATGGAAGAAAATCTATTTCCTTTCTGTAAGTTACATGTAGTCCTAAAATCATAATTCAAAATCATAGTATGACATGGACAAGATGAACCTTTCTGGAACCAGAAGTATGACAGATTGTCCAATGGGAACATTTTCTTTCATTCCTTGTGCTATAGAAAGCACTCGTCTGGTACTTGATTTCTGATACTGCTGTGTCCAGAGCCCTTTATCATTAATTCTGATCATAAGCCACCCTTCAATGTTCAGAAACTAAAACTAAATAGAGAATTCTTAGACTTTCTTTCTTTCTTCTTTTTTTTTTTTTTTTTTTTTTTTTAAAAAAAAAGGAATCTTTCTTTGTTTCTTTGAAGAACTGCTTTTCTGGTTAAAAAGAGAGTATAATTTTCTCCATGCTTAAGAGCGACAAAAAGGTAAACTGATCAACATGAATTAGCTGATGTTTACACTCCACAAGGAGCAAGCCAGAAGTCTTACTTTGGAAAACAGCACAGGCTGGATTGCAAGCACTATTAAGTAATTCAAGAAATACCAAACTACTTTTATCATATTTTATCATCAAAATCACATCTGCACTTTACAAATAAAATGCAGTCCTTGAAATAAATTCTCCAAATAGTTTCTTTAAGTTTGGATTCTGAAATTTCTTTCTGTATAGTTTCAAAATACAGTACATAAAATTCCACTGACTTTCAGCAAGACCTAGGACCTTAATCAATCTAAAGAAAGCAAGACAAGTTACCAAAGAAATATTTTTTTAAAAAAAAATCAAACAAACAAACAAACACCTTCAAGAATAACCTGGGAAGAGTGGTACTAAGAAAGCCAAGAGTAAACAGTATGCCTAGTCAGAACAAAATTATTAGTTGCATAAACCATAAATTACAGAGAAAGGCTGTTGCTACAAAGCATCTAAAAGAGTTCAAAAGAAATCTAGATGTATTTCAAAAGGGAATGATTGAAGGAAATAGTAAAAAGGTGAAAAAAAAGGATAGAGATCAGCAACAACAACAACAAGAAATAGCAGCATACTGTGTAGCCAAGATTGTGTTCCTAAAATTTCTGATGTCCTTTTCTTGCACAGCATGGCTATGTTGTACTTGAACTGAATTCTGAAAACCTACCAGAAAGGTAGTAAGACACGTGCACTCAATATCTGTTCTGCTGGTGCAACAGTGAAAAACCTTTTCTCTCTTCGCCTCTTTCTCCCCATCACTGTCTATTTGAAAGCACTCTTCTTAGTTCGGTGGCATTATCCTTACCACACACTTTTGATATGTAGAAAAATGAAACATCTTATATCGTATAATCTCCCAAAACGTTACTTGAATTGTCATGGTGCCAGTGTCATTTTCCCAGTTTCAGTGTCACACTGAATGCATTTTGTGCCTTTAGTTCTCTCCAGACTGATGATTATTCAAATACTGAAGACATCCTTGAGCTGGCAGAAGGAAAATGCAAGTAGAGTAGCTAGAGCTTAGGTCTAGCTGTGAGTCAGGCTCGCTTCCCTCCTGCATCATACATTATGCCCACAGTTCAGCAATTTTCCTTTCCAGGAACACTGAGCAATAAAGAAATAAGCAGATGAAGAAGGGTAGAAAAGACTCAACAGGTAAATTTAACTAGAAATACAGGGAGAACAGAGGATGCTGGACCAAAAAGCCAATACACAGAGTTCAAATATCACAAATAGAAGTTACAAACTACAAGAAACCTATTTTTTTTTTCATATTCACCAGTCTGAAAGTGCTTCCATAAGTGCTCCCACAGATGTAAGTTTCAAGACAGAAACTACTGCCTTGTAAGTTTAAAAGAAGCGGGCTCCTGTTCTTGAAGGCTGGCATGTAGCCTAGGCTAGTATGTAGTTATGTAGAATTTGGCTACCAGTTTCGCAGCAGCATAGCTAACATAACTGGAATCATGCTGTGCGTATCCTCCACTTTCAATTAGTTTGTCTTGTGTCACCAGCAACAAAGTTAAACTAGTAGTTCTCTAAATTTCGCAAAGCAATGGATTTTCTCTTTCCTTGCTTTTGTTCAAGCAGGTGCAGCAGCGCAGCCCTGAGAGAAGTGCTGATCCAGTATCAATTGAAGACATTCCTTGTAAAGAGGGTCTAGTTGTACAGACTTGTTACAGACTGACAAACTTTTCAGTTGCTCTTTTGATTAGTCACCGGAATGTCTATCAAACTCTGTGGAAGCAGAAGTTATTTCCAGCTGTATTACTTGCTATATTTCCTTTATGACACAGCACAGTCTCCAAACTCACTGTGCTCACACAGGTTGCCCATTGCTGGTTTGTTGATGTTCCTCCTATCTTGCCTCAAACCCAGTCTACCAAGTGAGGCAGAGCAGTCCCTACACTGCACCTAGACGGACAAAACACAGGAAGGCCCCTCACACCTAGGGCACTACAGAGTTTTGAGAAAGCAGTGCTGCCCAAGCCTGTAAAGGTTATTTCAGGGAATCTTGTCACTCATTTCTTAAAAGCAGTAATGGTCAGGCTATGTAGCTCCACTGAAATCCTCTAGTTAAAAAGGGGAGGAAAATCCACAGACACAATAAAAAGGCACAGAATTTTACCAGAAAGGTGTGTGCCTCCTAAGTGTTAAAAATGAACATCTGTTCCATGAGATTAACAGAACAGCTTTCATTTTAGTAGGGAAATCCAGTATTCCTATAATGGCAAATGTACAAAGCAATATAGTACTGCTTCCAAAATGCCCAAAACATTTGTCTTGATAAAAGCAGCAGAAGTAGGAAAAAAGATATAGGTCTCTCCAAGTCCCCACAAAAAGAAATGGATTTAATTCTTTAATTAAACATTTTAGAAAGTTTCGGGTAGGGACAGTTTTATGTTTAGCTAAAAGACAGAATCTTAGAAAATGATAATGAAGTGCACAGTTTTATTTACAGAAGGAATACGCCTGAGGTTCAAGCACTACTTATATTACCAGAATGGCAGCTTCAGTTACAACCACTAATAACAGCTACACACAAGAACAAACTTATTAAATGAGAGGTCCAGAGATTTGCTTTGCACAATGGAAACCGCAAAGTAATAGCATCTTACTGAGATTCTAAATCGTGGATTCCTTTGGGTCCAATGGCCTCCAGATCAGTATTGAACAAGATCTATCACAGCTGTTATGTTGCTGTTACAAAGTTTATATCCTCCTAATAAAAAAGACCAGGATATAGATGCACTTGACTGTGGTATATACAGGTTTTTGTTCTTCTCACCCGGGATCAAACTTCTATAAGTAAATGGAATTAAATATTAACTATTTCTTCCAGCAAAAAAAAAAAAAAAAAGCTTTTGTTCAGATTAAGAAGACAGCAGTGTGGGTTTATTCATGCTCCATCTGTTGTTCTGTTTTCTCCAATAGCAACTTAAAGTACTTTAGCATTATTGAGTCCCTATGAAGGAATGGCAGCACAATAGTCCTCCCTAGGGAGAGGATGGGGGAAGCAGAACAGAAGAGTTCAAAAGTGAGAGAAATTTTCAGTCACTCAGTTGGCTCTTTAATCCACTATTTAATTGTATGTGTATTTATTTCTATTGATTTTTTTTTAAAGACTGATGGAGAGAAAATAACTTACAGCCTTCTTAACACGGGAACAATTACAGCAGGAGCTGGTATCCTTTACTGAATGAACAATGCTATTCATAAACGAGGAAAATTTCAAAGGCTTGTTTCCTGCTGCTAATTTTGCTGGTGAGCTGAATTAGTGAGGCACTGCTGGGAACAGCAGGAGATCTTTATGATACTTTTGCAGAAAGAGAAAGATCTGATGACCACTGTTAATCATTAAAAAGCAGTTATGGTAGGTGTCAAAAAGTTCTGAAATAAAATTCTCTTTCAGCCCTTCCTCCCCACTATCCATCCTTAACAATTCAGCTCTAGGTTAAAAAAAAAGTTTATTTAAAACACAGCCCTGCAAATTTAGATGTTCCCCCCTAAAAGTACATTGTACAAGACTCAAAATCAGACAAGCAGATTTCTTCCTCCCTTACCCTCTTCATCTTCATTCATGTTAAGCCATCTCAGTCCTCTCTCTCTTAGTTTCTTGAATCTGCCTGATTATAAGCATTAACAAATAAATCTGAAGATTTCAGTCTGCTGAAGAAAGATGCTTAATCTTACTTGACACATTAAACAAGTTCTAATCTAGGAGCTACTAAGGAGCTTAGTTCAGAACTGTATTTCACAGCTTTTCTGCAACATTTTGAAATGCCCTCATTTTCCAACTTATACTGTCTCCCTTCACATTCAGATTTTAATTCAGATTTTTTGTATAGCTAAATGAACTGGTTTGGTTGCCATTATGCTTTAAAACTGAATAACATGCTTGAAAGACTTTTGTTGAACATTGAAGCTGGCCTAATACTTTCCTGCCCTAGTCAGTCACTCCAACCCCTACAGTTCTGCAGATACAGCTGTGTGAGACCACGTTACAAAGTTAAAAAAGTAATCCAGGAGCCGCAACATCTCTTCAAAAAAAAAAAAAAAAAAAAACAGGCAAAAAAGCAACTCAATGACAGTAGTATTACAAACATCTGATTCAGTGTAAGTGAAGGAATAAAAAAAAAAAAAAAAAAGTTTTTAAAAGGTTTTTTTCCCTTTTTTTTTTTTTTTTTTTTTTTACACCCTCAGAAAAACCCTAACAGAACATTCTCTAACTAGGATACAACTCGAGTTCATTAATGTGTATTGAGCAGTAGTTATACAGTAGTATTTTTAAGCAAAAACAAATACTGCCATATAATAAAGTTACTAGGGACAAAAAGTAAGACTCCCCAGGACTGGGAGATACCTGCCAACAGCAACTGAGATAGCAGATGTTACAGCTGAGCTCTAGAGGAAAGAGCGCTGTGACCCAACCAGCATCCAGGGCTACCTGCAGGACTGCACGGGAGAGCTCTGCTCTGAAGCCACCTGGTACCTCCACTGTTACTGCCTTACTTCAGCCCTGGAATCCTGCAGTACAAGGGATGCTCAGCCTTCCACCCCCACCCATGCAGCGGGGGGCAAAAAGACAAAATAAAAACTGAGCAAGTCTACGAGATGTGTCATGTATAGAACTTTCTTCACGCTAAACAGGCATCCTGGAATTAACAATTATCCCAGTGGAAAGCTTGGCTGAGATTACTTCAATAACAGAGTTTTTTATTATATTTGCATCTGTGAAGAGTCTGCCTATGATCCTTCTTCAATCTAAGTTACAATAAGTGATGCCTTCATCTTTAGGCTGTTTTCAGTGGCTTGGGGACTGACAAGCAAATCTGACTGCTGACCCACTGCTATATTCTTCTTATTACTTATGACAGGAAAAATCATCATGCAATCATACAGTTTTGTAGTTCCTCTCCCTCCCTCTGACCCCCAAAAGCTCTAAACTATGACCTACTCAATATATTGAGCTGCTGATATATAATATACAGCTGCTGATTCTTTGCAATTGCATTCCTGACCAGGTTGTATGCTGAGTCAGCTCACAGAGCTCCAGTGAACATTGAACAGGAGGCTAGAAAAACAAGGATTGACCCAGCATCCCAGGAAGCTGGCCAGCACATCAGCACCAGCATCACTTCCTCTGCAGTGGCACTTTTCTGATGCTGCACCAGTGAATTGCAAGCGGAAACAGCAAAGCTGTGGATATACATTAAGTACAGTATTCTAAGGGAAATAGAAAAGTGGATGCTATGCATCTATAGGGAGCAGCAGTTAGGTGATAAATCTTATCTTGGGATTCCTAACTACTATCAGACAAGAGTCACTGGCCCAGAGAAAATTCAAATCTCTTTCAATAATATTTTGATGGCTAACCTCTATACCACCACTAAAATCAACAGAAGTGTGACTTGTTTGCATCGAGCGCAAGAGAATTACACCTCTTTAAAGCTATTAAGCTAAGGTCAGTCTGCCAGAAGCTACTGTGGTTACCCTGATCACTGACAAACCTCTATTTCAGCAGAAAGAGCACAGGAAAGGAAATGAGTATTGCAGCACCCTCCAGCATGCGCTGCGCACCTGCATCTGCAACTGGCAGTGAGATTGTACACTTGGCATCGTTCACATTCAATACCTTGTTTAGCTTAAAAGGATTTCAAATATTTGTTATTAACCTGGATTCTGAAAACCTGCCTTCTCCCTGTCTCTTCTTGCACACAGCTGGCTTAGAAATTAGCTGACTTGAATTCAAGAAAGTGTTACATTTTCCTAGGCACTAGTGACACTAGTGACATTTCTTAGGCCTTAGAGTGGCACTGCCATTCTGTCAAATGAATAATTAAGGGAAATGAACATTATGGGCTAAGCATTGAATTCAGACACTTAAATACATCACTGGGGTCTTGTACTGACTCTATTAGAGCTAACATTGCACAGAACACCTGTCAGCAAACCACTCGCCACAGTATTGATTTACGCTCAGGTTTTACTTAATTGACATTTGGGTTTTGCCTTTGAAACAATGGAGCTAGACATGTGTCTTAAAGGATTCTGCAGCTCTTGGGTGACCTCAAAAAATTTCTTTCATACATAAGATATGAAGTTATATGAAAAGAGGGGATCAAGTATGATCTTTGCCTCATGGTATTTCGTTCATGCTTTGATACATAAGATGACTCAATAGGGTTCCTCCATGTTCATGAGGACCAAAGAAAATTTGTATCCTTAGTATGAAAGGTAACATTTACTTTCACATTTCTTATTTACTTTCAAATTTCTAAATTTGTGCTATATTTGTGCTTTTAGTTTTGTCTTTCCTTACTTCCCTTTACTTCCTTACTTCCAGAGCATGTCCTTGTTCTTCTCTAATATGTTTTCATGAGGCTATTTTAATATATTCCTCATAAAACAAAATGGAAGGAACATCACCAAGTTAAAGGATCATTACTAAATAAGCTATTCTTGTAATACAGTGATGTTATTTTGCTAGCTTTAAATATTTGCTGTAAGGATGGACAATCCTTACAGAATCTTTTTGAGTCTTATAAAAATAAATTCGCACTGAAGGGGGGAAAACTAATCTTCTGAACTATTCACATAAAAGCATGCACTTCACCGCAGGTTTAAGTATCACGCTTTAAGGATTTACCATAATAAGCAGTAATATATACAGTAAACCACACAAATGTACCTGTCAATTTCATTTGAAACAGTCACGTGACAAGTGTGTTTCTAAAAAAATTTCTTTAAAAGACATTAAAGTCTTAATAAAAATTAGAAACAAAATAATTTGACCATTTCTAATGTATTTTTATTACAAACCATTTCATGGTTTAATTCTAAGATTCTGTCACTTGCCTAGTATATATGAATTATATACCTTCCCTTGAATAAATGTGATATCTAATCATCAGCAGCCTTCATTGTACCAGTAAATTAGAATCCAGTCTAAGTCATTAAAGACTTAATTTGCAGGCATGAAAGCTTGGCACATAATTCTGGTTGTTCACCATCAGTAAAAGTTATCCTTATAACTTAGCATCCAGGAGTTCCATGGACCTATTCAGCAATAGCAAAGAGTTTAGGTGGTAAGATTTCTAAAACATGCATTTAGATATATTTTTGAGCTCTTTATTTATTAATATATACAACCACCCATTCAACATCAATCTTTAGGTTCAAAAAGGTTATTAAAAAAAGAATTGTTTTGGTACTTCAGTAATATTTGACCTGTTTTGAAATATGTTTCTATTTATAATGATTCTGTATTGAAATCAGTCTTTTATTCTCTCTTTAGGTATTTATTAACCAAGAATATATTCCTATTAAACAAAATGTTTTTATAGAATATATCATTTCCAGATTGGATCTAAGTGCTCAGACTGTTCCATAAATCAGTGCAAAACTGGCATCTCCTCATGAACAAATGTGCTTTCAAGACTTGAACAGAGGTTCATACTTACTGTAATTGCACAGCGTTGTAATTAACAATTTATACTTGCCTATTTTACTGATGATAGTTTTTAATTAAAAGAGTTCGTCCTATACACGGCTTCCATGTTACTGGTAGGTACCACTGAAACTCTTTTTGGTTGAATAGATCAAAGATTAACATCATGAATTAAACAGATTTATTATGGGAAATGAAACATGAGTGGTTCACTCCTATTGCATAGGCTCACGGACTTGCATATCATGCTGCAAATCCCCCAAAGGGAACATTCATTTCAGGAAAAATGAAGTAGTTTGACTCCAATTTTTTTGTTAGGGTCCCCTGCTACAGGGATTGTGCTTTCCATTGCCTAGCTAGCCATTCTCTCTAGCTAGAGCAGAATTTATAGGAAATGTCATTTTCACTGATATTTAATACAAGTAGGTGCTCTTCTGAGTTGGTGGGAATGCTTTTATCTGTGACTATTTATACAAACTATTTTGCTTATCAGATCCCAGAAGAATCACACTGAAGTTTTTGTTTTTATTTTTAGATTAAACCTATAAGGAAATCACACAAATACTAAAATTTA
>NW_010582324.1:231068-247743 GCF_000705375.1 Tinamus guttatus | reverse complement strand
ACACCAAATGAGCATTTTATATATAAAACATATCTTTTATATATAATTGCACATACATATGATCATTCTTCCTGTTTACTATTCTACTGCCTTAAGTTCATATTTGGTATCGCCCTATCCTTCAACTCATATTTCTCAGTTGTCAAAATCCTGACCTAAGAGACAGCCTTTCTCTCTTCCAATACTATGCAGACTCATTCCAGAAGGTGTTAATTTGAAGAATATTGCCAAGTGGTTGCCATTAACTAGAGAACAAAAACAATTTCATAAAAATAAATTTTATGCATTTGAATTTTTAATTTCATGTACTGTATATTTGCCTTTTTCACCCTCATCATCTTTCTCAAACCTGTTTCCTTTATCCATATTCTTCTGCATTAATAATGAAATAACCCTTTCTACTCTTATACTATGCTGGAATGGCAATACAGAGAATTTCCATTTCCAAAACAATGGCTGTTCAGTGAATAGAAATAAAAATGACCTGATAACAGAAAGCTTGAAAATATCCACATCACACACCACTCCAAAATCTCCTAAACAAAAACAAAACACACCACCAGAAAGACAAAACACCCTGCTGACATCCTTGTGTTCATAGCAATTCTTCAAGCCTCTGTTGATGATGAATCTATTTGCCAGTGAGGTTTTTATCTTGCAAAACTATATTCCATGAAACTTTCTAAACTCTTGAGTAGGACTGGATAAAAAGATTGCAATAATCTTTGATCCTAGCAGTTAAAAGGCTCTCAGTTCTAGCATGTAAAAGACATTGGAAAATACAGTATTCTAAACATCAATATCATTAAGGATTTAGCAGATATGTGGACCTTTTGACCTTAAGGGACATGGCAGGAACACAAGTTCCACAGACCTTTCCCTTTAATCTGCTGTTGAGCCTGAAAGACTGTGAGCACCAAAGCCTCAACTTTGGATTCTCTCCTTTGAAGCCTGTCCAGAGTTTTAAACTGCACTTTCTACTGAACACCTAGAATGGAATTGATATACTGATATCCCCTAGGAGACTTAGCTTGTTTTGGATATCAATTATATTTTTGAAAATCAATGACTTGCAGCTACCCTAACGCGGAAACTATGGTAGGATTACATGCAAAACTGATAGCCATACAAAGCAGATTGGTTAATAAATATAAGATTCGTCCTATTCTACACGGCAGGAGAAAAGAGCAGTGAAGACACAAGGTTTGAGGTGGGCTTCTGCTCCTGTCAGAGCTTATACCTATACTAATTAGGCGCAAACTGAGTTTTCTTACCTGGCACAGTCTCACACAAGGCATTTCCCTGAGTTGCTTGGGGATCAAGTGATGCAAGACCTGTCCTTTAATCATTATCTGCTTTTCTCCATATTTAAATACCTCAATAAAATGGACACAAGAAACATTGCCCATTCACTGCTTTATTCTGAACAAGACAGACCCTTCTTATTCTTGTTTCTGCACCAGGGAATCTAGAAGGATGGTCTTTAGATAAAATGAAATGCAAGTATATCATACATGAAATATTAACAGAGTACATAAAGACTTTTGATTGTGCTTTTGGTATTCATGAAACATCAAGAGGTATTCCAGCCTGTGATTATATTAAGGAGATTGAGTCATTTACCACTTTACTCAAAAAAAAAAAAAAAAAAAAAAAAAAAAAAAAAAAAAACTATAAATACTGAAAAAAAAAACATGTATTTATGCTTACTAGCTCAATATGTTTGGAGCGTTATACTTTTCTCTTTCTGTGCCACTACCTACAAAATACAGAACTGTATTGATTCTTAGGAGTGAATTCCCATTTTTCGAAGGCTAGTAAATAAAAATGAATTACTTAATAGCTCCATCTCCAAGCAGAATCCCAAGTAAAGCATAATGAAAAGTAAAAGCAAAACAAAAAATGAGCTACAATGGAAATCTTTATAAAAATAAGGTACTTGAATGAGTTATACTGACCTACTGTAAGACAGGTAACCAGAAAGGGACAGAAAGGAAATCAAAGTAATCTGCCTCTTTCTCTGTCTCTACTCAGAGCCTTGTGAAATCTTTATCTCCATACCAAGTTGATTTTCTGTCATTAAACATAGTTTAATTCAAACAATTTGCAGCTTTAAAATATAACATCATGTGTCTTCTATCAAATAATCCATGAGAACTGAAGATTTTGTTGCTTTTGATCTATTTGTCAACTATGCTTCAAAGAAGAAAGTGGGTATGGGCTAGGAAGATTTATCAGAAAATTACCTACTCTTGCCAATAAACTGCTAAGAAAAAGCTGGTTTACAAGTTAAGCAGCTCACAATCCAGCACACAATTTAAAGCTAATGGCTTTATAGGCCAAAGCAACTAGTATAAGGGCACTTATCCTGCACTATGAATGGGATTATCTCTCCAAACATTCCCCTAGCATAGAATTAAGCTGTCAAATTTGCTTTCCTCCCACACAGACATATGCACAAGATGAAGACACATTCAGATAGAGCAAAACATTGCCCCACTATTACACAATAGCCATATAAAGAAAAAAAAAAAAAGGAAAAAAAAAACAGGAAGAAAAACATGTCAAGAATCAAATTATTGCTGCTAAGCCTGTTTAGGACATTAGCGTTATTGGTCTTAGAATGATTATGCTATGCTAAAAAGATGTTGACAAGCTATCTAAGTGAAGCTTTCAAAACAAAACAAAGTATTTTAGATTATTTTGGATCTCATATGCCCCCAGTTTCAAATTCTTCTAGTTTTACTGCCAGAATTGCTTATTGTCACATAAAAACGTATGCTCCTAGATTTAACTACAGATAACTAATAATATCAGTCCAAAAATACATGAAACTGCAACTGAAAGAAGTTGAGTATTCATATCATCTATGTTATGCTTCCACATAAACCATCCCAGAAGTAGGTTACATCTTTGACACAAACACGTGCAAACACCAGCAGCCTAAAAGACTATTTTTTTTTTTTTGGCCTTCCTCACATATGTACAGAGATATATGTATACTACTCCATGTCTCAGAGACGTTAAATAGAAACAGCTACTACTGACTTCATAAGCATTGGCAGAGTCACATATTGACAAAGAGGAAGCAGATGCAGATCTAGAAGATCTACTAAAGTAGATGCAATAGATATCTATAAATTCACAAGTGGCACAGAGGCTCAACAAGCACAATCAGAAAACTGATCCAAAAAACAAAAAAAAAGATAGTTCTTTTTGCAGCATTTAAGCCAAAGGGAAGTTTGCCCTGTGGACGCTCAAAGTTCTCTTCTATGCTATGCAAAGATGTTTATGGGAAAGAAATCCAGACAACATAACTAGAGACTGGAAGAGCACTAGGGAGAAAGTATGCATGCTTTTCCCTGTTCTAGCATTCTTTCTTGCATGGAGAAAATTGCTATGAAATCAGCTTTATCTGCTTAACTGAAAAAAAAATAAACCAAGTAACTGCAAGTAAACCACACTGCATAGCAAGGTATTCTTTGTGAAGTTTCTGAATTTTTAAAATATTTTAAAATATCTTATTTATTATTTTAAACATCTTATTAACTATTTGACCACATATTTACAAAAATGTGACTTAAAAAAGCAATTATGCAAATCAAAGCATTACGCAATTTCACTACAAAGCCCTACAGAAATATGAACCCAGGTCTAATTATAAACAAACTTATATGAAGTTTACAATATGAGCTGCTATACACTGAGAATATTTCAACCAAGAACATTACAGGAGCGAGCGTATGCTGGATCAGGCTCTCAGGGATAGAGCTTAGGATTTTAGCTACACACCACAGTAAGAAACATTTGCCTTTGATGTCTCATCAAAAGTATAAACGCCACCAGAAAGCAAGATGGGGTGCCCTAAACAAATTTCTCTTGCTTAAACAGAGGAAAAGGCAAAGTTAAAGAAACATTCAGCAAGCCTTTTTCAAACCATATTTTTATTGTTTCATACTTAAATATGTATATCACCAAGGTGATTTTTTCCTTTTCCTTGATGAAATGACAGGAGTTTGAAAAGATAAATCTGCAGAAGCATGACTGCCACTTTACTCAGCAAGCAAGATTTTCTGCTGATCATTACCAAAACACATTGGCTGCTACAGAAGTTGAAAGGTTCTGTGGCAAAATGCTGCAGTACCATATTCTAAAACAAAACTTCTTTGAACTATGAGTTCTGATTTTGACTTTTAATTAAAAAAAAATTAAAAGATACTGGTCTACAAATAAGACTTTCAACAACCACAAGGCATCTGACAGAAGCTACGAAAAAACTCCCAAGACTAATCTTTAATACTATTTTGAAACCTAATATACAACATAGAATCATAGAATCATAGAATGCTTAGGGTTGGAAGGGACCTCTAGAGATCATCTAGTCCAACCCCCCTGCATACGCAGGGACACCTAAAGCACGTGGCGCAGGACTGCATCCAAGCGGGTTTGGAAGATCTCCAGAGAAGGAGACTCCACAACCTCTCTGGGCAGCCTGTTCCAGTGCTCTGTCACCCTCACTGTTAAGAAATTTTTCCTTAAGTTCCTATGGAATTTTTGATGTTTCAGTTTCCGGCCATTTCCTCTAGTCCTATCAGTGGCCACCACTGAAAAGAGACCATCCCCATCCTCTGCACTCCCTCCCTTGAGGTATTTATATACACTGATTAGATCCCCTCTCAGCCTTCTCTTCTCCAGGCTGAACAGGCCCAGCTCCCTCAGCCTCTCCTCATAGGGCAGATGTTCCAGGCCCCTGATCATGTCTTGTCAATAAAGTGAACGTAACTAATATAGAAAATATCATTCATGAACTCCTTCAGGAAAATATTGTGCGGGGAAGGGGATTGCTATCTAGGTCCATTTTGCAAGCTCAGAGTGCCTCTCCAATTTTTACTCATGTTTATGCAGCTCTTGTGGCAATTATCAATTCAAAGTTTCCAAATATCGGTGAACTAATCCTCAAGAGGTTGATACTAAATTTTCGCAAAGGATATCGCAGAAATGATAAGCAACTCTGTCTAACATCTTCAAAGTTTGTTGCGCATCTGATGAATCAGAACGTGGCTCATGAGGTTTTATGTTTGGAAATGCTCACCTTGCTTCTTGAAAGACCTACTGATGACAGTATTGAAGTAGCAATTGGATTTCTTAAAGAGAGCGGCCTCAAATTAAAAAAAATTAAAAATTAACATGACTCTTAACTAAGTCTTATTTGATTTCTTTGCCATTTCTTCTGAAAAACCTCATAAATTTTACTTAAGGGAAATGCCACTAGTGTTGTTTGTCTGGCAATCACCATATTCAAGAAATGGTATTGGCATTTTTTCCTGAGATGAGTAACAGATTATGTTGAAAATCCTCTCTCGTAAACTTA
Source organism: Tinamus guttatus (assembly GCF_000705375.1). The sequence goes on along the minus strand of NW_010582324.1, from coordinate 242,372 downwards.
AAGTTTGTCCTTCCATGAAAGACAAAGCTGAAGATATCACGACAGACACAACAACACATTTGTGGCATCATTTCTTTGAAGTCATGAAGAATTATCTGTTACCTGTCCAAGATTTAATACTCAAATTTTCCTTCAATCATTTAAAGAGAAATGCAATACTTAATATTTATGAGTAATACATCACAGCATGTTATATTTTACAGGCACCTTTATGTCAAATAAGGCAACAACAACTTGAGTGCAAAATTCAAATACAGCAAAGCAATACATTCAAGCAAAAGGCATGAAACAGATCCAGTAACCTCTCACTATATAAGGAAATTATCTATCCAAATATCAGTGTATCAAGATAATTACAGAATATATATTATATAGTATCTTTATGCTATACAAGTATACACATGCAAAAGAGAGGATATGACATTCTCTATATAAATTCAGCTCTGATGCAAGTAATATTCTGATTAGGCATCACCACATGAGTTTTGTTAATTTTCATCAAGCTTTTTTTTCATGACATGTTCATTTAATAAAAAGCTATGTTGTGTAGTTAGTGTACACAGAATGCAATTTACAGCAAAGGATCATTTTGATCTATTCTGTCATAGGCTTCTTTTAGTGGAAAGAACAAAAATGCATGTGGCACCTAGCAACAATATTTAAAAGATCTAGAGTATGAGACTTTAGTTGAAATCAGATTTCACGCCACGAAAGGAATTCACAATGGCATTAAGAAAGCTGTTTTTACAACTGCCAGTGATTCAGAAGAGTCAATAACATGGTGTATGATAACATGCATTACTCTATTTAAATGGAATATAGACCAAAAATTGAGCGACTTATATAACAAAAAGCCTCCCAAAAAATGTCGTTGAGGTATTTCATTAGAATCCTTCAGAGCAACAGTTTTAAATGGATAAGACCAAGAAGCTTAAAAAAAAGTATATCTGAATAATCTGAAGGAATGGTCTAATGCTCCCTTCCCTCTGCCCTCCCTTCCTGCCTACAAAAGAAGGTCTGAAAGCTGGACGGGACAGGAAAAAAGTTTAAGAGCAGATAAGAAATGAACACAGGAGTAGTTTGGGAGAAAAGAAAAAGATTTAGGGAACGAGACCCAGGTGTTGCTCCTCTCATTGGTACCATATACTGGTGTTCAGTCTCGTTTGCTTTCAGACCCAAAGAGCCAAGGGTGTTTTTGGCATGTCAGTTGCTGCATGCTTTACACTATCCAGGTACCCAGGGAAACATCACTACTAAAACATTACTGTAATCTCAAAGCAGCCCAGGTAGATATTTGTCAAATAAGAAATTGAGAAGAAAAAGAAAAGTAACAAAAAAGGCAATACTTAAATGTACCCTCCATGGTAACTTGAGCTGCGCTGGTACAATTTTATAACTTCTCAGAGAAAGGCAGAGCCAAGTGGCAACTGTCTGTAACATGATCAAGCCTTTGAATCAGTGCAAGAAGTTGGATCTACAGAGCCAAAAGAAACCTTTAAAAAATAATAATAATTAAAAAAGTGTATGGGTCAGAGTAGATGAGAATAATATAAAGTCCTGACCTCATGAAGCAGAAATAGGAGTGTAGGAAAACATCCTAAGGACCTGGACATCTCTACAGCCATGAGACGACAACTCTGATCGGTCTTGCTGAACCATAGTTTTGTTTGTCAGCAGCAAATGGATTTAATACATCATGTAGCTGTTGATACTAAAGGCACACGTTGCATTACCACTGACAAGGATGTCACACTTTGCTTTACAGCCTTGCAGCAGGCAGAATATCTGCCTGCCCTTCCTGCGGCAGTTCCTGCATGCATTGCCTGGGCATCAAGGTGCTCCCTGTACCTGCTGGCTCAGCTGGCGTGTGGCAGGGGGCATCCAGCAGAGACGCCAGCAAAGCTTATTCAAGAATCGGGGGGAGAGAGCACCCTACTTGTCACCACAAGCCAGGCTGCCAAGGAATACTGTGACGAGCCAAGCAAGAGAGGAGTTTCACACATTTTAGGCAAGCACAGGGCTCCAGACTACTCTGTGATCCCCCATGCGGTTTCAAGCTGCAAAGGAAGCCGGGGATGCAATGGCCAGAGCAGGCCGGTACCTCCTTGGTCTTACAGAGTCCACTGAAGAAAAAGTGTTTATCCCACAAGGAGAAGGTAATTTGGGGGTCAGGGGGAAGAGAGACAGTGAGAGAAAGAGATAAAACATCACTGCTTTGCATTTGTAGGACTTTTTGGATATTCATAGTCTGCCTAATGGGAGTCTCTCTTCAGTGAGTCCTCTTCACAAGGACTTGTAAATCACAAATCCACAACCAAAACAATTTAAAAAGTTGTCCTTAATATTATTTGAAATGCCTGAGCCCCTACTCCTCCACCTAGGCTTAGTTTTCCAAGACGCCTAGTGCCCTACCCACACCCTGGCAATGGGTTTTTGGAGTCTGAAGGCTCCCTGTGAAACCCTCCCAAAGCGTGTGCATTAAGGGAGTCTTACTCATTTTATCCTCTTAAGTTAAGATGGGCATGTTTATCCCTTTTTTTTTTCCCCTCCATCTCTCATGATGGACCAAGTGTTTACACACCACTGATAAGCTAGTGAAACTCCTCCCCTCCTTATCCACTATTTCGGTTGTACTGTGGTTGGAGTTTGGTTTGGTACAGCTGCCTTCAGACAGCCATCTGAAGTCATGCAGTTGCATTATCTTTCTTTCTTTTTTAGAAAAAAAAAAAAAAAAAAAAAAAAAAAAAAAAAAAAAAAAAAAAAAAACAGGATAACTCCAGAGTCAGTCATGACTGATTTTACCAGTATCACAAGCTCTTTCTTCCCGATGTAAATAAAAAGATATGAATCAACTTGCCACGAAAAGCTATTATTTAACTACTACAATAGTTTAAGTAGTTTCACTATATCATTATCTTCTTTTCTCTTAATTATTTCATAGAAACATTCACATGGTGTCTTTGAATCTTTACCCTTTCTCCCCAGCTGCAGTATCCAAGTAAAAGGCTCAAGAAGGCTGTATTCTACTGTTTCACAGAAACACATACTACATTACTACCAGGTGAAACTGGATGAAGCATTAGCTACCATAGCTTATGCATCCACTACCCTCCTACGGTACTTCTAGCAGCAGTAACTCTCAGACAACAGGAACTGCTGTAAGAATTCCTTACAACAATTATAGAAATATTGTAATAGAATAACCTTGAACAATGTTTTCTATTGCCTTCACATTGATTTCAGGTTTTATTTATGGCCTCACCAAAGAAGAAACCATTCTTCAGCTACCCACATATTTATTTGTCTTTTTTAACCAAATCTACACCGAGAACACTCACCTGGAACACCAGACTTGAAACTCTAAAGAAGTTCTTCACATCTCCTTACTAAGTTTTTTTTTTTTTTTTTTTTTTTTTTTTTTTTTTTTTTTTCTCCATTCTTTAATAATGTTTTTATTAGTAAACTAGATCATAGTTGCAATCCTCTACAATAAAGCTTCCAAAAGGGTGCTATATCTATCCCTGTCAAATTACCGAATGAACAGATATTTCTTTCCAAGATGACACAGAAAATGGTTTCATAAAGTCAAGATTTTTTGTTGTTGTTGTTGTTCCAGGAAAACATCAGGAGAGGTTTAGATTAAGATCAGGAGTATTGCTTTGAATTTATATTATCAGTAAATATCTATAAATCTGAGCTTCAAGAAGGCTCTTAGGAATGTACTGAACTGTAAATTATGCAGACATAAGTATTACTATGCTTTATAGACTTTTCAGTGTCACAAAGGGGAAAATTAATGCACTTTTTCCTCAGAGCCATATAGCTGAAAAAAAATCTATTTTCCTACCCTCTCTAAACTCATGTTAAATACAAGCAAGCAGACCTCCTAGCCCTGTCATGGGGACATCTTATATTAACTTACTCTAAATAAGGACAGTATACAGGACCAGCTACCGATGAGTCAGTAATTTGGTGCAAATATCAAACATATGCATGAGCACAACCAAAGCAGAGTTCAGATTCCTGAATAACACTTGAATTATCTCAGAGCTTCTCATGTCTATTAGCAGCACATCAGCAAAATCATGTTGGCTTTCCTGTACTACTTTACTAGATTTTTTTTCCCTCCTCTCTCTCCTTTGAGCAAACTATTTGGGGAGTCATTTAGGTACAACTTGCAGTAATAGTATGATAAATAATACAGTCATTTGACTTGTATCCATCATGAAAAAGGAGGAAAAAAAATATATATATATACACCCACACTTCTTCAATAATAGCCAGGTCACCTACAGCTATAAAAGTAGATGCTCCCGAACAAAGCCTATCAGTTTACTGCACTGAGTAAATAACTTAGCTCTCGATATTCAGAGAGTATCTTAAAGAAAAAGATAGTCTGTCAATATTTTCAATACGGAAAATCATCCCATATTGAAAAGCAAATAGTGAGACTGCTAGTGCTTTCACTCATATGAGAAATGCATCATTGATTACTAAAATACTTTGGTGTCATCTGTGTTTTTTTTTTTTTTTTTTTTTTTTAAAGTAACACAAAGAGATTATAAAAAAGACTTAATTTCCTTTTTGCACAAAATATTGTGTACATGTAAGGGAAGAGCTGAATATGGGTGCAGGATATTCTTCAATCGTGAAGTGCTTCTATTAAAAGTAACTTCAGTGTTTTTCTACATTTCTAAGCTCTGACTTGTAAAGAGATCACTTCATAAATACTGCATAAACAATTCATAAGCTATTTTCCATCTGCATCTTCCCAAATATTCATCCTCTAAGGTTCTCCATGTCCCTCTTCCACAGTTACTAAGTTGTTAGTACCACCTTCAGGCTCAATGACCAGCAATAACTCATTTACTACTATAAAGCCTGAGTGGTCATGCCATCTAGAACAAAATTTACTACATGACTTCAGAAAAACAGCTCTCTCCCACTCACTGGAGCATTCAGCAGCACTGGGGAACATGGGGGGAAGCAGAGGAAAGACTGAGTTGCTTTTAAAACACCTTCTGGAAAATTGAAAGTATAATAGGTATCTATTCACAAACAAACAAAACCTCAGATAAGCTGTGAATGAAGATTCAATTCCACATAAACTAAAGCACCTAGTCTAAATTTCAAGAGATTTAACCACCCCAAAATTTCCATTTAGTGTTTTGAGGGAAGTCATGCAATGCATTTCTTGACTCACATTGTAAGCTTCATAGATCAAGACATATGAAAACCTGTAATGTTAGACGGCAATGTATCAAAAAAATCTGTGCAAATCAGATTGTCAAGAGACTTTTGTCTAAGCCATTATTAGCCTGGCCTTGCAACTGAGCTGACATTACTCATGTTCTCGAGTGCAGTTCTGCTGTACAGTTTCCCTCTGTCAGCGCAGATCTAGGAAGACAGTTCTTTGGTGCTGTGATGAAATGCTAGTAGTGCCTGGATTCTGGCAGGCAGAAGCTCAACTCTTCAGCTTTTTCTTGACAGAAATCCAATGCCCTCAAGTCCTGGTGTGTAAGCATTATCATTTTTAAAAAGTTGAAGTTCTCCATCGTCACCGTAATGACCCATAACAGCTTCCTCACAGCTGACCTACACTGGCTCCAAACCCAAAGTGCACTGGTTCAGTTCTAGGCTGGAAACCACCTCCTTTTGCAACCATGCTTAGGCTTTGTCACTTCCAGCCATCCTGAAGATGACAAAACCTCTCAGATTAGTCTAGAGAAGCTTTATTATTTAGGACTCAGTGAAGGACAGGTCACATGAACACACCCCAAATTCTCAGGACAAGAAATTCTGAAATGGACTGCTGCTTTCTGCATAAGCTGCTCTCATGGTAACATCCACTGCCTTCCCTATATTTCATTTCTAAAATTCAGTATTTCAGCACTATATCCTTAGATAATACTCATCAATCAAGGTAACTGGCACTGAAACTGCCAGTCTTATTCCTAGGTGTAGGGATTACCTCATACTACCACAGATCTTGGATTTATTGAGCTACTTTGATTGTTCTAAAATCTATTCCTTCATTTATTTATTTATTTATTTTTGAAATAACAGTTGGCAGACTTCATGCATACTGTCACTTCAGTATGACTTCCCTGTATTTTAAAAAAATAAGATTTACCTTTTCCTTTCGTGCAAGAAAATATCATGCTTATTATCAGGTTTGTGAGGCCTAAGTAAACAGAGCAAGACAAAACACCATCTCTCCTGCAGCTTGAGCCAGGGGCAATGCTGTCTAGACCTGAGCTGTCACCAACACCACTAACATTTGATACCACGACCATCACTAGTGAGTGAGTTGGTAGGAATCGAACCAGAAAGCAGTCTCAGGACTCCGTATTTTGGAGGCTGAGCAACAGACTCAGCCTTTTTCTGACAGTGTAACTGCTCCACAGAGACCACACTAACCTCTCCCATGTGCAGAGGAACATCCCATCACACAGGCACATCCCTGAATTAGGCTCCATGCAGCCTGGGATTCCCCTGCACAGAGCTGCCCGGATTAAAATCAATGTCATGCAGTGTGTGTGACGTGTTCTTACAACCAATTCACTCTCTCACTTTGATCCCTAACCCCATATAAAAATACCTACAACCACTTTTGCCACCACCTTTGGCATTTTCACAGTTTGTTTTGTGTGCATGTGTGTATTTTGTATTCATTGTTACAGTAGTAAGTCCAGAGCAGAGTCGCTGCAGATGCACTTACAGTGCAACAAAAGGAGGAAACAGGAAAGAAAATCTACTCACTTTAAAAGAAGTTTGGTATTTTTCAAAGTTTAGTGCTTACTAAAAGCGTCCCACGTGGTATTTAATTAGAAATTTTACTACAGAAGCATTGCTTCAGTGTACAAATAAGAACAAATATATGAATAAAAGTCTATAAGCAGGGCACAGAAGACGTGCAGCAGGCAGCTGTAGCCAGAGGACCCAGCTGCTGCCAACCAAGTGCAGAGCGATGCTACCACCTCCTGGACAAACAGCAGCAACCGCTTCTCCTTCAAAAGCAGGATTAGTGCTCAGTTTGCACACAAAGAGGAAGAGGCACCTGACATATTACAAGCTATAACTAAACCTCCGGGACAAGAGCACGCTCAAGTTGTATTGTGTTTCTTAGCAGACATTATGTTAACTTGTCTGTTTCATTCCAGCGAAGTCAAGGTGATTCTTCATTTACCATAGAGTAGCAATTGCTTTGTCGCACTAAATTACAAAACCAGGGTGTTTACAAGGAGATTCTGGAGAAGTGAGACAGCCCCTGCTTTGGGATTTACAACAGTCACCAAAAAAATGAGCATTCCTCTAAAAAGATTTTTAAAAAATAATAAAAAAATCACTGCATAAAATTAAGTTAGGTTATGACATTTGCTACTCTAATGATCTCTGACTTTTGCAGACATATGGTAACATAACTACCTAATGCAGCACACTTGAATTTCTAAGCATCTGCTGCTACCTGCTCTGCAGAGACATGCAGCTGGCTGTCAATATTTAAGCTTTAGCTTAAAAAAAAAAAAAAAAAAAAAAAAAAAAAAAAAAAGAGAGAGAAAAGAAAGAAGGAGAAGGGAAGGAAAACTGAAATGGAATCTGTGCAATCAAGGACAGACATTTATATCCTGTGATCATTTTCCCCATACTGCAGCCCTTTCACAGCATGCTTGTTCTGGAGACCCCAGCCTAAAACAAAGGAAATGTTACAGCCTTGAATGAAGGGGGGAAAAAAAAAAAAAAAAAAAAAAATCTACCACCAACGCAGAACTTAAACGAAAAAGACATGAATTTTCAGTTCTCTAGACTACAGTAATTGTTTTATAAAGAATATGTACTTTTCTCCCAGTTCTGTACTATAAGAAACATAATGGCAAACCCTACAGCAAGCTTTGATTGCAATAAACTATATTTCTCTGTCGGGTAGAAAGAGAATGATGTTTCCCTCAGAGTGGGGCTATTCCCCACAAAAAAAATAAAAAAAAAGAAAGAAAGAAAACAAGAAGTGCTTGGGGAATACAACTGCCATCACATGACCTATTCAAACACATCAGTAATGGAATACAATTGCTGATACATATGACAGGTGTTACAATATGAATCAGATCTCTAAACTTGCAACCAGTTTCACCACCAAGTTTCAAGCTTGCAATCAGATTTGAGCTCCTTGTAGACAGTGGAAGTATCCATTGTTTTTTAAACTTGCATATTTTCCATATCCCAAGGAAAACAAAACAAACAAAAAAAGTGCTCTAAAATTTTTATAGTTTTACAAATAGGAAAAAAACACACGGGAAGACACTGGAATAGAAGACCAAAACACATTAACATCTATTCCAACCTAGTTCCTGAATTCTATGGTCTGCTTTTCTTTCCCCATCTTTAGCACCTTCCATCAGTCTTCCACTAATTTTTGTGCAACTCCTTTTCCTTCTTTCTCTCTAGTATTTCCATATATGTGTTCTTAACCAAGATATAGAGATGTCATAAACCCATCATACTTGTTCTTAAACACCTCGAAAACCTACTGGCATCTGTCCCAAACATTTAGCTAGATTTCCAAAAGATGGTAAGTCTATATTTTATGAACAACCTATACAAAGAGACTTCCAGCACACCACAAAATCCTATGAACAGCAACTCTCTTACCCTGCTGGTATTTGGAACATCATGTACTCTTCACATAAAGAACTTGCCCATAAAGAAAACTTCTAAAAAGAGAAAAGCAAGAGCTTCTTCTAGGAAGTGTAGGAAGTATATGCCAGAAGCAGACCCCTTAACATTTCACATGCAAATGCAAGGACAGTAAAGCATTCAGGACAGTAAAGCATTTTCAACAAGGACTTTTTCATAGATTGCAACCAGAACCTTGGTTTGGGTCCCTGTGTGTTAGTAGCTGAAGATTAATTTTAAGTACTGTCAGTGACTGTGCTCAAATCCATCATCAGTCTAATTTTGAAATACATAAACTCAGTGCAAACCTCATTTTAGAATCACAGGGATAAAATTTTACTAAATCAGCATGAAATGTATAAACATTTCATTTGTTAGTACACTTATACTCAATGAGAATTAAAGGTAAACTTCTATTTTTTCATAATAATGAAATTCATGATGATGTGTTTTTAAAGTATTATTTTCTAGACAGACTCTTTATAAGGCTTTGACTGAATTTCATTTCCACAGCAGGGAACGTGTTCAAAGATTCAGGGCGCATTCAGAAATAATAATAGGTTTGCAAAAACTCCATTAAGATGAAATGCTCTTGAATCCTAAAATATGAAGATAATGAAATCACTGCACACAGTTATTCATAGTGATTATTATATTCCATTTCAACTTTAAACAATTGCTAAAACAATTAGCATGAAATTAATTGGCATGCAAATTAATCACATTGCTAAGGTCATGAGAGAAGACTTTCCCCTTTAGTCTTGATCCGTTAGACTCCAACTATCAGTCTGAGCTTCAAATTTAAAACTGTAATATACAGATTTAGATCGGTATTAAAAAAATATCACTAATAGGAACAATTCCTTGCTCAGCTGAAGAATTAAAAGTCAGGGTGTGTTTGTTTTTATTTTTTTCTCTCCTCCCCCTCCTCTAGAGCAGAGTTGACAACAAAGTTTGAAGTCTTGGTCAGCAAGCAAACACTCCAAAAAAATCCATATTTCTAGAAGATAGAGGTGTATGGAATTTCTGTTTGTACAGCAAAGATTTAATGCAGGATTAATACTCTGGGAATAATCACATTTTGCTCTGACCTACGTAGTTTTTATTTTGTGATAGAGTAAGTAAAAAATTCAGAACAGCTCTAAAAGTGATGCAGATTAAACTTTATTCTCCATGACTGAAAGATGTGGATTAAAGTGCAGCGGTACCTTTTTCCCTTTCCCCACTTTCGTCCCTTACAAGTTAGACACTTACACACACACTCTAGCAACTGTGTGTAAAAAATTTCAATTTTACGGTTCACTGCACCCAGTTCTTTATTTTTTAGAGTATTTCTCCACAATTTCACTGCTGTTAAACCTAATCTTTAAGTCTCTCAGACTCTTTCAGAACTACAAGTTGAAACAAGTTATTTTGACTTCCTGAATTAAAATATTTGAGCAACTTTGTTTTCCCTTGAAGATGTTTATAAAGAAGGTGTCTATGGGTTCTTATATCAATTTTAGTCCTAAATCATGAAAACATGCCCACATTGATGGATTTCACTTCAAAAATACACTAAATACTAGGACCTATATTATTTCATCACAAGGAGGGAAAGAAAAAAAAAAAAAATCCCTACACCAAGAATTAGATGAACAGGAAAAACAGGGAAGTTTAGTAGAATGACACATTTATTAGTCTGATTGCTATTTCACGCAGGATTGTGCTAAATTATATAGATGCCATGCGACAGGGTAATCAAGTTCTACCAGTTGTAACAAAGAAAGTTAATGCATGGAAATACTCTCAGCATCCTCTCCTAAAGATATATTACAAATTAAAAATAAAAATTGGTTTTTTTTTTTTTTGAAGATACTTTTGTAAATACTGCAGAGTTAAAAAAAAAAAAAATCCACAAACTTAAGTTATCTCACTGAGGGCTTTTTTTTTTTTTTCCTTCCTTTTCTCCTAGATCTAGGATTTTCCCCTCAGATTAGCAATGGGTATTTTAACTGTTACTATTTTTCCCTCTATGACTTTACAGACTTAGAAGAAAGCCCATAGATTTCATTTTGAAAGTGCAGGTTTTTTTTTTTTTTTTTTGTCTTTTTTTTCTTTTTTTTGGATTGTCTTAGAACTATTAAAGAGTTGTAATCGAGTCCAGAAAAGCCCAGAAGAGTGAAAGGACAAAAAACACTCTTCCTGTTCAGCTTTTTAATGATGGTGCTGATCTATGTTAGTCATGAAGAAATCCTTTACTGCATTTGTTCTCTTACTAGAGAGCATCTACTTTTTTTTCCTCTCTCTTTTTTTTTTTAATATTTTTTTTTATTGGTATCAAATACTTCATAAAATTCAGTGGCCATTAAGCCTACTCAAAACAGTTCAAGCAAGCTTATGGATACTTGCCAAACACTACCACTCAGGAATACGGCCCATAACATAGAATCACAGAATGGTTAAGATTGGAAGGGACCTCTAGAGGTCATCTAGTCCAACCCCCCTGCACACGCAGGGTCACCTAGAGCACGTGGCACAGGACTGCGTCCAAGTGGGTTTTGAAGATCTCCAGAGAAGGAGACTCTACAACCTCTCTGGGCAGCCTGTTCCAGTGCTCTGTCACCCTCACTGTTAAGAAATTTTTTCCTT
>NW_010582324.1:201855-230939 GCF_000705375.1 Tinamus guttatus | reverse complement strand
TCCAGATGTGGCCTCACCAGGGCTGAGTAGGGGGGCAGGATCACCTCCCTCGACCTGCTGGAGATGCTCTTCTTAATGCAGCCCAGGATTCCATTGGCCTTCTTGGCCACGAGGGCACACTGCTGCCTCCTGGTCAACTTATCATCCACCATGACACGCAGGTCTTTCTCTGCAGAGCTGCTCTCCAGAAGGTCGGTCCCCAGCCTGTACTGGTGTCTGGGGTTATTCCTCCCCAGGTGCAGGACCTTGCACTTGGCCTTGTTGAATTGCATGAGGTTTTTCACCGCCCAGTTGTCCAGTCTGTCCAGGTCCCTCTGGATGGCAGCGCAGCCCTCTGGGGTATCAGCTACAACTCCCAGTTTGGTATCATCAGCAAACTTGCTGAGGGAGCACTCTGTGCCTTCATCCAGGTCATTGATGAATAAACTGAACAGGACTGGACCAAGGACTGACTCCTGGGGTGCACCACTAGCTACAGGCCTCCAACTAGACTCTGCACCGCTGATCACCACCCTCTGAGCTCTGCCATCCAGCCAGTTCCTAATCCACCTCACTGTCCACTCATCTATCCCACACTTCCGGAGCTTGCCCAAGAGGATGTTGTGAGGGATGGTGTCAAAAGCCTTGGTGAAGTTGAGATAGATGACATCCACCGCTCTCCCCTCATCTATCCAGCCGGTCATTCCATCATAGAAGGCTATCAGGTTAGTCAAGCACGATTTCCCCTTGGTTAATCCATGCTGACTACTCTTGAGCACCTTCTTGCCCTCCACCTGCCTGGAGACAACGGCCAGTATGAGCCGTTCCATCACTTTTCCGGGGAACATAGAACTCTGGGGTGCATCCCATCAGGGCCCATGGATTTGTGGAGCTTACAAAAAGCTACACCTATTTCATTTTTATATACATAGCTTTCATCCAACAAATTACTTCAGTTAAGGCTTCTAAGCTTTTTGACAGGGAATAAATTTCTGCAAACTGAAATATTGCCAACTGAAAGACAGCCTCTATTGAATTAGAGTGCTCTTATTTTTTCCCCCACTGAAATTTGAGTTTCAAATGGCTATCCTATCCACACACACTATCTACTTAGCTTCAGACACACCTACGTTTGAGGTTACTTATTTCATTTTTCTCCCCCAAAAAATTAAACAGAAAGAAATTCTAATCCTGTCTGTCTCTCACACTTTCAGCACTTTGTTTCACAGGGAAGTTTTCCACTGGAAGAATAACAAATCTTTCTTCTCTTCTCACACTATTAAAGCACTAAAGTATTTGTCTTTAAATGTGAGATTAGCTTCATTAAAATGAGCAGAAATTTTGTTTCAAAATGTTAGAGCACGCATCCTTTTGTCCAGTTAATAGACTATTGAGTAGCTTGGCACTTATCCCTACCACTAGGTAGGGAAACATCCTAGTCCCACTCCAGACAGTGTGAATCTATCATCAACTTCAGCCAAGTTAGAATGTCACCCTAGGGTGACTTAGCCCTTATGCTAAGTTTTTCAAAGCTGCTTAAGGGATTTAAAATTATTGGGAAGTAGGCTCTCAAAGTGCTTAGGCAGCTTTAGAAATTTCCTGCATCTAGAACAATTAAGTGGAAGAAGAAAGTTTGGGGGTGGAGGGGGAGAAAGAGATAATAAAGAAATAATTACTACCCAAAGTTCTACGATAACTTTTGAGCAAGAAAACAGGAAGAGGCACATGTGATATACAAGTTCAAAATAAAGTAACATCTGTGATGGTTATCAAAACTATTGAAATTAACATGTTGTTGGACAAGTCTTCTGTCAAATAGCAGACAATTAAAGAGTAATGCAGGAATCCTGCATTTTCTGCTTAAGAAGGTCTGTAGTTGAGCTGCATGAAGTAACAACCCACTGGACAATGGCATAGTCAGAAGACACTTTAAGAGAAAAATCATCATGTCAATTCCAAATAAATCTGTTTTGTCAATGTCTGTTATCATGTTGTAAACACATTACGGAAAGGAAAACAGGGTTTTGCAAAGAATGAACTCTTACCCTGTTCCTAGAAGTATCACCAAAATGACAACGCTTTCAAATTGGCAATTTTGAGGTATTTCGCAGAATGGCATTTGAGTTTATCCTATCTAGCTTATTTATTCTTTGAGAAGAAATATAGAACTCTTCTTCCGCAAAACTTAAACTGCACTTTTAACAAGTACTACATTCAAGCAGCTTTGTATAATTTTGAAAGAAAACTGTTGAGCATGTTCTCCATATTACTTCCTCTTTTTTCCTGAGGTGCTCTTCAAAAGAGGATCACATGTTTTTCTTTTATTCCCCCCCTCCCCCCCCCCACCCCATACCTTTTCAAGAGTTTTATTCAGTCTTAGGTACATATATACTTTCAGTTCTTTATTTCAGAGAGGTCACAGTCTCATATTCCATACCTTTGTCCTGTTGAGCAAGCAAAACTTCATGATAAATCCACAAGGATATGTTGTAGTGTAGCACTTCCCAGCAGCAGCAGGCTGGAGTGTTTTGTATTCTATACCAAGGTCTAACAAGAAATAAAACTCAGCTGCACAGATATTTGATGATAGTCAGGAATGAAGACTCTTCTATGCAAATAAGCAATACACCCTGCCACGAGCTCTACATCAAGTGTTAGAATTGTCATCTCAACTATTACCCACCATGGGAAGATTTAACCTTTGCTTCACGTTCAGACGGTACTACACCAGTAGGATACCCATGTTTCATGAAGAACTAGAAAAGAGAGAACCAAAGCATTTCAGAGAAAAAGACGAAGTTAGAGCCCAGTGTTTTAAAATTCCTAGTATCATCTTCCAGCACACACAGAAATATGCCTTTTGAAGGGAACACCAGAATTACAAGGAACGATGTGAATGATTTAAACAGGTTTTGCTAGCACCCAGAGCTCTTAGCCATTCATGTTGAATGGCTGAAATAGCATCTGAAAAAGCAGCAGCAACACTGTGATCAAAACTGATAATGAAGTATATACGTTAGTTTCTTAGACACTGGAGCCAGGTATAATCCTTACTTGCTCTGAAACACCAGCACAGCCACATGAATCATTAGCATGCACGCAGAGTCAGTTCTCTGAGCTCATACTCATTCAGCCATTTGATTAATTTACAGAAGTGTATTAGACGCATGAAAGTATTGAGATAAGAAATTAGTTATTCTTTGGATAAATATGTATAGACATTAGTTGCATAAAATATATTTGAACTGCAGTTCAATACACAGATACCAAAAGGTTCATAGAATCATAGAATCATAGAATGCTTAGGGTTGGAAGGGACCTCTAGAGATCATCTAGTCCAACCCCCCTGCACACGCAGGGACACCTAGAGCACGTGGCACAGGACTGCATCCAAGTGGGTTTTGAAGATCTCCAGAGAAGGAGACTCTACAACCTCTCTGGGCAGCCTGTTCCAGTGCTCTGTCACCCTCACTGTTAAGAAATTTTTCCTTAAGTTCCTATGGAATTTTTGATGTTTCAGTTTCCGGCCATTTCCTCTAGTCCTATCAGTGGCCACCACTGAAAAGAGACCATCCCCGTCCTCTGCACTCCCTCAGTCCACATCTCTCAATAAAAAGAAAACAGAATTTAGAAGAGGATAGGAATATGAATCCTCACTCTCTCTTCTGATAAAGAGATAAAGTTATTAGGTGACATGGTTCACAAGAAGTATACAGCCAGCACATTTGGCACCTTCATTTAAAAGGGTGAAAAGAGTGGTTAAAAAAGCTTCACTAACCATTCAAATAAAACTGAAGGGCAGTAGGTCTTTTAAGTCTTTGCTACAAAACAGATATTCTTAAAAAGCAGTAACACAGGAGGCATTTTCTTCCTAACTGCTGGTTCTAACAAAGCTTCCCTTGGTAAATGTAAAGATTGCATTATAGTAATGAGGTTTAAAGACACATATAGATACCTAAAATGCACACAGACACACCTGTTAAGTTTACAGGAACTTTTTTTTAAAAGTCTTTGTAGTTTTGGGTTTTTTTTGATTATTATGAATATTTGATCCACCGCTTTCCAAAGTAATTTAAATTGGAAATAAATATTTATACCTATGATATATTCCAATTAAAAGAATGTAAACTTAAGCCTGTCTAATCATCATCCCTCAATTAGTAAACATGAAAGAAACACCAGAGCAAATCAGGTGCCAAGTTAAAAATCTGCTAGCTCAGCAAGACTTACATGGCAAGGGAAAAGACATTAAAAGCTTGTTCCTTATGTAAGTTATTTCAAACCTCTTGTATTTGCTATCTGACCTTTCTTTCCTGCAGCTAGCATTGTGTTTTCACATTTAAGTCACTTAGTATTTTACTAAAAACTAAACACCTAAACACAGATACACACATCTGCAACATACATGAGAAAACATAAATGCTGAAAACTCAGAGGTTCATCAGCTCTCTCCAAACTGCCAGAAAAACATTTGTATTAGGATGAGGGGGCTCAATATAGGAGCATAACAGATATGTATACGCACCTAATCTGATAACTCAAAACTCCCTAGGAATTTATTTGATAACTGTTCAAAGTCTAAACAAACAATGCAACCAAAAGTAATGTTGACTTTTCAGGGTATAGATTTATATGAAGATAACTCATCTGACAGTGAGAAGTGAAAGGGTTGTTTATACTGCAGGAGAAATTACTGTATTATCTCTCATCAATACAAGTTGTCAAAAGCACATTCTTGGGCCATTTGAGATGTAAAGCACCAAATATATTTAAGTGTTGTATAACACAGACCCAAGCTTTTTGCAAAAAGAATTGTTTAATTCATTACAAACATAACATCCTGCTCCCTAACATCTCTTTTTTTTTTTGTTGCCACTTCCAGGATGGCTGGTACGCACAGACTCTGCTCCTCCACGGTTCCCTGGGCAATACAACCTGCCCTCTCACAACTGCAAAGGGGGGTAACGGAGGATGGAACAGAGTGAAGACACCGCGGCCAGACTCTGTTGCACTCCCTGTGCTGGGCTGCTGATAAGCCGCGCAGTGGCTGTCTAATGGGAGATTTCCGATAACAAGTCCGGTGCTGAGCCAGCAAAGGTGGCAAATTACTCCTTTCAGACGAACTTTGTTGAAACATTGCTCATTACATAAGCTCATTACAATATCAAAACACACCTTCATCCCAAAAGTTACCCGCTTCCGAAGTATGACCACCCCTCACTGAGCGTGCACTCTAGATTTTCAACTAACTGTCCCTTTAAATGAAAGCGAGAAACTTTTTCACCAATCAGTAACAATATTAAATATGACTCTAGTCACTCAAGCTCCACCTGAATGTAAATAAAAGTATAAAAGGTGAACTAGGGATGAAAAGGAGGAGGGTAGAATTCACTGTAACTCTTGGGTCATTCGACAGGCTGAGCTCCCTTCCCTCCCCACGGGTCAGGAGGCTGCCTGAGGAGACTAAGGAGGAGGAAAGAAGAATCCATCGTAACTCCTGGGCTGACAGGCTGATCCCCCTTTCCTCCCCTTGTGTTGGGATGCTGCCTGAGGAGACTCAAGACCGAGATCCCTCTCCCATTTTCTGGGGTGAGTGACGATTGCACATTTGTACCCTAGAGCTAGCTAAAATCCCCATGCTGTAGTAGAGAATTTCCTGTACTGACACCCAAAACCTGCTTTGTAAGTGTTGCATTTGAATAAATCATACTGTTTGTGAACTCGACTACTTTTTTGCAGGGGTGGTGTGGGGGCAATCGGACCTACGGCCCACAGACTGTTTGTGAATCCAGTACTGATTTGATGTCTCCTCTCCCCGCCACCACCACTGCTATGGCTTTCAAACTGCAACATTTCACACATGGAGGAGAGCCTGGCCCCATCCCCCCTAGAACCACCCCTCAGGTACTTGGAGCATGGTGATCATGAAGACTTTTAACCTTACAGTGATCATTCATCAAAATGTCTCAGAGAAAAATAAGAGGTCTCAAAATTAAGAAAGGCTAAGAGAGCTGCTGCTGATTAGAAAGTTGATGCAAAAAGACAGTGAGATTGGAGGAGGCAGAAGGGAAAGGAAAACAGGTGGACAGGAATTGAATTAGCTTGTGTCTTATACCTGCTACACCCTTGAGGTTTTTTTGTTTGTTTGTTTGTTTGTTTCGGTAGGACATTTTAGTGTTCTAGACAGTTTCAGTGCTTACAGCACAGGAGAATTTTAAAACTTCAAAACATAAATTTAAAGGCACAATATTATTTGTTTGGGGGAACAGGAACAAAAAAGCCCTTTTGAGAGTCCTTTGCTGATTAAGTATCTTCATGTTAAAAAGTGCTGTGGATATTCTCAATGGATGTTTTTGAATTACACTTGTGCTGTCAAAGTTGTAAGCTATTATCAAAGCGCTCATTTTAAGTTTCACAACAAAACCTACGAACTTCACAAACCCAAAACCCACAACTTTGGTTGCATAGTACCATGAACCAGCCGCGTGAGGTAAGGCATCACCTCTGCTGTGCTTTCCTTGCTCTTGTCTGTCTCCTGTTGACACTAAAGGAGAATAATCATGACCTAACTCTTAAGGCTGTCTTAACCACAGCTTACACCACCTGAAGTCAAAAGCCACTACACATCAACATACTCTTCTTAAACACAATCATACACCAGCCTAGCGGACCATACCAATCAATACATGTCATTATTCCACATACAGACACTGCTCTTAGAAGAATTTATCAAAATAAATAAAGACATACCAAAAAAGTCCAATGGGTATGCTGCCCTTAAATACCAACAGTATACTTCCTGCACTTGTAAGCATTTTAGCTTCATCCTATGATTCTCTAAGGAGAGAAGGTGAAGGGTCATTTTGACAAATCCATAATTAATTGGATGAGTTAATTAAGTCACAGTAGAGGGTACATTAAAGTGTCATACAGTGTGCAAGAAAGTTAAAGAAACTCCACATTTAAAACAATGTATGTAATTTCATGTAACTTGCCTCTTAGCTATAGTACCACGAAGACAACAAATAAGACTAAATTATTTTTATTGTTTTACAGCTTAGATTGAATATTCAAAAACATACTTGTTAAGAGAGCTAAAAACTAAACACAAAGCCTGACAAAGGTCTATGAAAGATATATAGTTATCTTTTTAGCTATGATAAAACTGTTTTAGCCAAAGTCAAGGTCCCTTTTAGAGAATTTGCAGACAGCAAAACTTAAGGAAGTATTCAGTCTGAGTGTCCTAAATGCTGGATGCCATAGATTATACAGCGACTAGATAATTCTAAACTTAGTATGGAGCTGCCTCTGTCCTCAGTTTGGGATAAAGAATGTAGAATTTGCATTCCACAAACACCATCTGAATCAAATCTCAAGTTTCAGTTCATGCATACAATTTCCCACTCATGTTAAATTGTCATAATACAAAACTTGTGGTGCCTCTCTGACACCTAATCACATCAGAAAACTGCCATTACTTTTTCCTTCCACCTCACTGTAGTCAGAACAGTATGGCCAGTTTCCTCTTCCATATCTTTTTCCCCTTTAAATATGGGAAAGTTTGACAGAGCCATGTTCTACGACAGTGATCTAGTCTGAACATATGATAATTATCATATTTTTTCTAGTTTTCATATTATGTCAAAAAACAATACTATTTGTCCTTACACACCTTTATTTAAAGGTATTTAGTAAAAATACAGGCATTTTATGTATTGTGGGGGCAGGTGGTAGGGCAAGGTGGAAGATAAGACCTCACACAAGCTGCTTAATTTTCACTGCTAATTTTGAGCTTTAGCTTCATGTACATTTTATGAAGCATACACAAGCAGTTGTGAAAACCACTACTACAATTTAAAAAAAAAAAAAAAAAAAAAAAAAAAAAAAAAAAAAGAAAAGAAACACACACATGCACTTATTTCAAAGGAATAGGAAGGAAATTTCAATTCATGACAGAAGTAGTTCGACCAAGGACACCCACATACATAAATCTCTGAAGCATCAATCATTTGGAAAAACCTTCCATTAGCTTTATAGCAAAAAAGTCAATCATTTGAGCAGAACTCATTGATTTAGTGTCCGATTTCAGAGGCTCCTTTATTTAAGCCACAGATAAATCATATCCCTGTGCAATGACTTCAACAGATGCTTTATAATACAACAGAGAACACTGTAAATTATCAGAGGGAACAACCCTATGCCTTGCTGGGAAACTTCAGAAAAACTTTAAACTATCCTGTCTATGTTGGAATTATTTGCTTACCTTGTACAGTCAGATATGAAAGGGACAGTCCTCTATGGTACTGGTCAATATCAACATGCCTTAATTTCTAGACTTCATTTCCATTATCTTTTATTTAGCACCATCATATTTTGCTATCAAAACGCAACTATCAAGATGCGGTTCTTCATTTAGACAAGCAGCAGCCTTCTTGCTAGAATATTGCAGGAAGAAAATAGTAAAGTTTTGCAGCCTTTCTCCATGCATGAATTATTGCTGTGTATTTCTTAAATGGTGAAAAGGGAGTTTGTTTTTTTAAATACCAAACCAGTATCTTGAACCAATAACACTTCATCCTACTGGAACTTGAAAAGAGTCTGTCCAGTTTAGAACACTGAATATACTGAGAGCACTTAGTTCTCTTATGTGTTCTGCTAAACTGTCTGAATACTCATTTAACTTTGTCACATCATACTTCATTAACAAATGGACAATTCCTGCATCCTGTTAATATATTCTCTCCTAATGTAGCCATCTTAAACTAATTGTCACATAAATACATGTGACATTTCACTCTGCAGAAAAGAAACTCAAAAATAACTGTTGTTTGTTACTTCTTAATTTAAAGAGAAGAAAATTATTTTCCTGCAGCTATTTTTCCCAACTACTTATACTGTAGATCATTCATAACAGCATATGATATAGCATGCCTACAACAAACTAGGGAACAACACCAAAATAGTCATGATTTTGTCACTTTTTTTTTGTCAAAATGACTTTTCAGTGAGTACTCTATGAGATTATTCTAAATGCCCCTCTTGAAAATTTTCATCTCTTTCAATCTCATCTTTAGTTATATTTTCCATCTTTGTGGAAATACGTTAATCAAAAAGGCAATTGGCTAGCCCCAAGGTTAAGCCATCCAATTACCAACTAGTCTCCCAGATAGCATGTCTTATCTTTCCTCAAGTATAGAGAGAGAAGGAAGGAAAAAAAAAAAAAGGGCAAAAAAGGGCAAAAAACCCTACCCTCTCGTCTTCACCTGTTTCACTAAAAACAATCACTCAAAAGTGTTTTTATAAGAGAAGAATACAGAAGGGGGTTTACTCTTTTGTCCCTGGAGTAACATGCACTAGTAAGGCACTGACTTCATGGATTCTTCTAGTAGTAATGCTTTGTCACAGTTGTGACAAATGCCATACTGCTAAATATCATGTACACTGATAGTTTAGCAATAACTGTTTTACTTCATTTAATGATGTAAGATTTCTTTGTTTTTTTTTTCCTCTACACTATGATGAGTGCATGTTCCCCTATATAAAATGCAAAACCACTGACAAATCCAGATGTCAGGTTATTCTTGATATATCAGACTAAATATTGGTTTCCATGGCACTGGTATTGTGCTCTTGTTTTAAATACTCTGGAGATTTATGTATCATTTTCAGTGTTGAGAAAAGGTTGCTACTAATATTTGGCTGTCATAAGAAAAATGCAGCAATAACCAATGCGAAACAGAGTGTTAAAATAAATTATGACCCTGGTTTTTAATTGAAGCTATTCTGAAATGCTTTTATAAAGTTTATTTTCTTAAAACCAAACAGCAGAAAAGCCTTATTAAGGAATGGATAAAAAGACATAACCTCTTCTGAGGAGACTGGAAATACGTATTTTTAAATACATGTTAAGCGAGGTCAACTCGGTGCATAGTGTAATTCTAGGACTCTTTGGAGAATAAGAGCATCTTCCCAGCTGTAAATAATGTCATGATTTTAACCTCGAGTACTAAAAGATAATAAGCACAAGTTATACATAAGAAAGAGTGAGAAAAGAACTTAACAGAGTCAATATTAACTCACCATTGGTTCCTCAACATATTTTCTTTTATCTGAAAAGACTTAAAACTTCTATCTACACAGATTTTTCTCCCCCTCATAGATTATTTGCATGCTATTACAATAGTGTCCAGTATCTAAGTATCTGAACTTGTAACTTTTGTTTGTCATTCAAGCTTTTTTCTTTCCTTTATCATTTTGGTCAGTCCTTTCATGTTTAGTAAAACAAAAATACAGGTTTACAGTTAATAATGCAGAATCAGTGATGCCATGCTGATAACAGAAGTGGCCTTACCTCAAATCCAGGTATCGCGGCAAGAAGCATGGCCTTCTAGTTTTTCACTGTTGTGCACTAAAGATGAAAGATGTGAACAAAATTAATATTTTATATTGAATTAAAGGAAATTACACAGTTACATCTTCATATAAATGCTATAAATATACATCAAAAGCTTCCAAATTCAGCTAAGGCATAAATCTAAATCCTAGTAGAAACAATTCTTCCCTCAAAAAAGCCATTCAGTAACTACTGTCCCCTCTGCTGGTGGTCCCTGACACAATACATCATTTGGAAAACCTCAGCTTAAGCAGAGCAACTTTTTTGGCTTTGTTAAGTTAAAAGTACCTAGCCTTCTGATTATTTAGATTATTAAATAGAAGAACAAGTCTGTTTTTCTCCTACATACTGTTTGATACACTTATTTGTTATGAAACCATGTCATTCTTATTGCCTCAAAAACAATCTGTAATTCATATTGCAAAATATTGATCCTATATGGGACATTCAGTCACTTCATGCTTAAAAATACAACTTTCTCATTTCTGACCCCACCAATGCTAACCCTTGGATTCCATATCCCACACCTATTTTATTCTCAGTGACAGGTTATCCTCAGAAGATGTTCACCTATTCAGTCACAAATTATTCTGGTAAGTGCATACACACCACTAAAATGCAATATAGTACCAGCTTTCAGTTAGACTTCCCAAGAAAAATAATAACCAAGTAAAATATTCCCTATCAAGTTGTTTCTGTACCTTCTAAACACTTCTACCTCAACCAAAGTTTCATCTTTTTAGGTCTGAAAGATACAAAGGCCAAGCACTGAAAAACACATTGAAGCAGTCACTCTTTCTTTAGAGCTCTGTGTTATTTGGAGCTGTTGCTACATCTTGAGACTGGTTCAGGGCCTTAAAATAAAAGCATTCTACTTATTTATATCAGAAACAACTACATGTCCTCATACTTACCACAACTTTACATACACCCAGAAGCACTGGTTTGAAATGAAACAACTCAGCCTCACACAACATTTACAAGCTACAAAAAAGAGAATATATAGAACATGCTCCAGGTGTCCCTGCTTGAGCAGAGGGCATGGACTAGATGATCTCTGGAAGTCTCTTCCAACCTCAACCATTCTTTCATTCTGAGATATATATGCATACAAATATAATACACACCACAAAAAGATGAACTACCAATATTAAAACAAAAAACAAACAAACAAAACAAGAAAATTATGTTAAAACACACAACTGCCTATAGATGAACTTTTTTTTTCTAGCTTAAAGTCAATTTTATTAATGCCTTACCAGAACTTCAGTTAAAACTGCTTTATTTCTTCAGAATCCAGCTTAATTTATTAACTTATCTGAATCAACACAAACACCTCAGACCTACATTCTAGGACTTCTTGCAACAAGAAGCCAACATGGGTATATTTCTAACTCCTCAATAACCACACAAACCTTTTTCCACATTTCTTCTACACAGATTTTGAAAGATCTGTTTACAATATTTGTCAGGTCAGGTAATTATCTAGTTCAGGTGCCCCTAATAACTCAAAGCACCTGTGCTAGATACACTGAGAAGAGTGTGGAGAGCCCAGGATTGCCCCTATGGCAGTTCTAACCCTAGATCATAGAATTATAGAATGCTGAAGGTTAGAAGGGACCTCTAGAGATCATCTAGTCCAACCCCCCTGCACACGCAGGGTCACCTAGAGCACGTGGCACAGGACTGCGTCCAAGCGGGTTTTGAAGATCTCCAGAGAAGGAGACTCCACACCCTCTCTGGGCAGCCTGTTCCAGTGCTCTGTCACTGAACTGTCCTGAACTACAACATGATCTTTCAGACACTAGCTTCCTCCAGGCTGTCTTTCCTTCTCTCAGTAAAATACACCAGTTCATGTTCTATGGTAAAAAATAATCAGGGCTATTCCTATTCCTTTCTGGGGTTCTCCCACACAGACTTCATTTATTTCCATGTCAGGAACATTATGATTTCCAACTCCCCTTTTCAGCCCACAGTCACATTCCTAGAGGTTGTATGTATTCACAATCCTCCTTCAATTTAAAAAAAAAATGTAAAAATTAATTTTGACTTGGAATGAAAGTAACATTTTTTTCAGGATTTCTCATTTAAAATAAAGAGCTGCCAAACCCTTAATTTGCAGATTTTTGACTGAAAATAAGCTGCAGCATTTAAAAATCCCCATAGGGCAGCAAAAGGAAATACAAAATAATACACTTTCACAGAAGAGTACAGTACGATTTACTCACATAAAGACGACTAAGTTCACATTTACCATTTACTTGCTTCACAACAGACATTGAAATTGAGGTCTAGCACTTCCCTGTTGAGTGCTAATGGGCTGTGAGGCACTCTCTGTGATCTCTTCATTGTATAAAGTATCTCATTATTAAGTGAATATGAAAAAGAACCCAGAGTTTCACCCTTTTTATAAGTGCCCTAAAAAAAATAGGCTACAAACTCATTTTCTCTGATTGAAGGTAACTCATATATGTTAAGTAAAGCAGTTTCGGGAGGACAGACAGAGAAACGCACTGACATTCTGTATACTCAAGTGAGTAAGACACTGTATTTTGAAAGAGTAAAGATCAGTTCCCATTCTTCATCCCACAAAATACAGAAAAGATTTAATCTCTCCCAAGCTCTAGTTACTGAATCTGCTAAATAAAATGACTAAAAATCACCTAACAGACAGGAAGGAAAAGAAGCTTTCTCTACCTCTTTTAAGACTGGAGTGTCTTAACTGAGAGTATCTGTGGAAGTCCTTGAAAACTTGCAGTATCTGTGTCTGCAGCAAGATTTCCCTGACAGAGGGCTTGACCATGTACAGTCCTTAGGCTTTTATGCCTCTTTCTTTTGTCTTTGCCCTCTGATTCTTTCAAAAGGCTTTTCCTTTTTTTTCTTTATATATTCTGGGGGACTTTGGTTATTTTTTGAAGAGACAGGCCTCTGTTGCCATAGCAACTGAAGTAAAAAACAATGCCCTATTCAAGCACTCCCTTGTTACTAGCAAAAACTATATTTACATGAACTTTTCTTACAAAACCCCGGTGAGCTCAAAAAACATCATAGGAACTCACAGACAAGCAGCAAATACTATCAAATAGACAACCTTCAGGATATTTTTACACTTACAGTTGTTTTAGTGTGGCTTATCAAAAAGCATCCACTTGAAATAAGAGAAAGATGCCCCAACAGAATCAAATGAACTAATCTTAGATGATCAGTTAAAATTTAATAGAATTTGCTATAAAAGATCATTTAAAATTTGGAGGCATTCACTGGGCAAAATGAAGAAAAAAATAGCAAGGCTTTTCTTTAGAAATTCTTTGTTTCCAGTGTACATAGAAATATCCGTAGAAACAAATTGCATGCAGCTTTGTTAATTCTAATAGGCCAAGTTATTTTAGAGATTTTTTTTTTTAGATAAAGTTATCTTCACGGGAGCCTCTCCACAGCACAGCAGAAAAGTAATCTGGGTGTTAATTAATGTGGACTTTTCACAAACAAGTCTGAGAAAAAGCCTGATACTTAACATCAATATGAAGGGGCACAGATCTGTGGAAAAACCAAGCTTGAAAAGGAATTAAGGAAAATTATTCAGCACAGAAAAAAAAATATACCTAATTTAAACCCTATTATTTAATTAAATGTAGAACTGATTATTTAACCCCACAGAATCATAACTGGCTTGGACGTGGCGAAGGCAGGCTAAACCAAAAGTCAGCTTCTGTGAGACAGCATTTGTACAGAATAACAAGAGGTATTCCACTCCAAAGAAAATTCGCAGAGGTTGCCAATATTTTTTCATAGATCTCCACTCTATTTTTCACCTTGCTAGAAACAAAACATAAACAAAAAAAGTCTTGAAAATAATGTTTCATCTGTGGAAAGAATGAGATTGACACAGAGGAGACTGTTTAGCCCTAGGAAATGTATCCCGTGGCCATCAGTGTCTTCCTGACATTTCTGCATGTCTCAACCTTACCTGTCAGGAGATCTCTAGGGGAAAAAGATAATTCAGTCTCCACACACATTGTCAGTTGCCCTTTTTCTTGAGGAAACAAGTAACTGTCAACCCGCGTCAAATGGAATGGTAGCTCCTGCAATTCGGATCCCAACTCTGTAGTAACAGAACTGGGACTGTTACCTTTCAGGCAGGCATCCAGCAGTTGTTCAGCATTAACAAGTCCATAAGCAAGGTCCCATTTTCGCTCATGTCCCAGAGCAAAGAAGTCTAACTCAGATAAGCCTGTAGTACTTAGTATAATAATAAAGCATAATAAAACTAGGAAGCAATATCACCTCAGAAATTAAATGTGGATAAGTGATACTCATCGTTGTATCCTTTATAGTAGTCCAACTTGTTCAAGATCCTTTAAGAAGAAATTGCTACTTTTTTTTTTTTTTTTCTTATACACAAACACAGTGAAGGACATTCACTGCAACCCGATGACGAGTGAAGTCTGAATTTTAATACTTTTCTTTAGATACTACATTTGAGATGGCTACAGAGAAGCGTACAGGGGAAAGGGACAGGAAAATAAATAGGCTCATTTGCATCTCTACAGTCTGAGTATTTTTAGAGCATTTAAAACCTTACTAAATGTGAAAAAGCATAAATAGAAAGCTTCTGTAGAAGATCTTGTAGACTGCTGGAAGAAATAAGTCATGTTTTCAAGACACATAACAGCAACAACAAAATTTAAAGCTTTTTATAAATTATAGGAACTTTTTCCATTTAAGCCTATCCCCATTCAATTCATTCCAATTTATGAGAGTGAGTTACGAGACCATGCTCTTCCCCTTAGAAAGCATCCACATGCAGAGAGAATTTATCTACGTAGCAGCTGAGCAAGCAACAGGGAGAATAGTTTCTGCTGATGTAAGAATTATTTTCACTCAGCCTTGTAGAGGAAGACCTGCTTTATTAAGAGTGGCAAAATAAAAAATATGTGCTTGACTGAATACTTTTCTGCAACGGTCTACTGGTTTTGGAGACTCTCCATACTAAATGCAGAAGCCATATGGACATGTTCTAAAATCTGCTGCTGATGTAAGTGGGCATAACTCCACTTGCATGTAATGAAATCACACCAATTTATTCCAACAATGATTCTGGCCCCTGGTGTCTCACTTGGAAGCAGCCCTAACTCATAAAACCCTACATGCCATTAGCAAAGCTGCGATCTTTCATGTTTTGAAGATAGAAGAGGCTGGTATACAATTTCATTGATATTCTCTAGAACCAGCAGTGAATCGTCTGTTAAACTCCAATTATTTTTCCACTTCTAAATTGACAGAAAACAGGCCAGTGATGTCCAAAAATAAATTACTGGTCCAAAATGTATTCCTGCATATGTTTTAAAGCAAGAAAGGCAAGGTTCTAATTGTTGAAATTTTTTTACAAAAAGTTCAATATATTTTATTGGAAGAGGAGTATGCTTTGTAGAAAAGTATATAAAATTGCTTTAATTAAAAAAATGCAAACATTATTACGGATTTAGCAGAATTGTCCGTGTGTTGATGCACTAAGTCACAAAGAATAAATAACAACTTCCTTAAATTCTTCATTTCCTCAAAAGTTCTGAACTCATATATAAATGTAAAGTGTTTAATCCACCTTGGTGTCTTGGGTGTATAAATTCTCTTCCCATACCGAATCCTGGGTACTGCACTCAGTAATCGCAAAAGAAATCCCAGATTTCTTTAAAAAAAGCCATATGGCTCTATGAAAAGCTCTTCTACAAGAGTTTGATGAACACTAAAACGGTGATCAAATCTCCGCTGAAAACATCACATTTTGCACGGATTTAACATGAAACATAAGGTCCTTCCAAGAATTTCTGAAGTAAAGATTATTCCTGAAAAAAGACTGATACTCATTCAAGACATTTGAGCTTTATACCAAATTTTGAAGAGGCAGTGCGTTTCAATTTTTAAAAAATAAATAATTAAAAACAGGCAAGTTTTGCAACTGAAGGCTTTCACAGATGTCTGGAGATGTTTCAGCGTTTCAGCCTGTACTTGGTAACTTGTTGTGAATTGTTTACATTAGAGCTCTAGAGAATTTTGATTCTGGCAGTCTGATTAAAACTGCCATCAGATTCTGATAGACTAATTAAATCTGGCACACGTGTCATCTAAACATATGTAAAACATATTTTGTCTAACAAGCTGAAAATAGTTAAATGATACAACAGGATCTCCTTTGAAAAAGTCATCTTGTTTACTTCCCTTTCCTGCTCTCCCCTTTTCTCCCCTTTAAGCTTTTCCACTCCTCACCCCCAGTACTTTGGCCTTCTTACCAAGACACAATATAATACTGACACCTCCATTCTATTTTATAGTTCATTGCATTTATTTTCAGTTTTCTATTAATATAATTCATTATCATCTTCCATAGCAGATTGCATCAGAGTCTTGAAAAACAATGGCAGAAGGCCATAAACATCACAAATTAAAATACTAGGCAAAATAAATGATATATTGTACGTAAATAGAATGGTTTCCCTGATGGGATAAAACTGCTGATGTTGAATAGTTACTCACTTTAATTGACTAGGAGGAGAAAAAAAAAGAGCAGATCACATAAAATGGAGAAAAGATTGCTGTTACAGAACTAACTAAGAACTCCTCTCTCATTGAATAATATGATCATTTTGCATATCTTCATATATTATTTGCACTAGAATAATCATGGAACATTTTCTCAGTATTGGGATCTGAACACTGGACTTCTCAAAATGGCAGTTGAAATACATCACAGTAATGAGACCTAGTCTCTCAGGCATAATTGTAGGAATGGTCTTTCACGACAGAGCTTTTCTTTTCCAGTGAGATTTCAGGTCTGAGAAATATTTGAGTATTTCTGCCCACAAGAGAAATGTGAAGATTAAAAAATCAGTGTAGGTCTGTTCTGATGTTAAAGTACCCTAACTGTGATAAAATTACTGAGTAAAAGGAATCAGATGAGATATACACAGATGGTAAAGAATGACCCCCAAAAGCAAAGCAGAAATAATCACTGAAAAACAGTAAGCCTTTCAGTACGATTCTCAGGTAGGAAGTCTCAGACTTCCATTATGCATGCTGATTCTGGGAAAAAAAAATTACAAGCTGAATTTTCAAATGCTCCAGTACCACCACACTAAAATGTGACCATTTTTCCTGTTGTACAGTGTGAATATAGTGTGATTAACACCCTTGCATTAGGAAAGAACAACAATAGAGAACTGAAGTCAACTTTCTAAAAAAATATATAGCTTAGTCCCTGAAGTTATTAACAAGGCACTCGAGAATTTCCTATTTCTTTTTTCCAAGTTTTTGACAATGTACATTGTTACAATTGAATTCTGCCCTTACATTTTGATAATTCCTGTCAGGAATATGTCCTTGGAAGCTCCTCCTACTTTTAATCTCTGTAATATTTTTGAAGTTCCTTCTCCTGTCTTTTCTATTTTCTTCTCTTTCAGTCTATGAAAGGTTTCTGTTTCTTTTTCTATCTCATTCCCCTCATTTTCTTGTCCATTTTATTCTATGCCCTCAATTTCATCAGACAAGAACACACCCTCTCTTACACACATTCATACTCTCATATGGACATAAATCTTCCTGGCACCTAAATAAGGGCTAGATCGCTGGATGCTGGTTGATGTCCTGCAGACTGGGAGGTAAAGTCTAAGCAACATTTCATTCCCCTAATCTTTCTTGGATGAAGGGGAGGGCCTGTGTTTCACAGGTGTTAATTACAGTAACTTTATTAGAATAGGTAAGATGACAAAATCAAAAATTTCACATTTCACTTGGGTCACTAATGAACCTTGTAACGTTGTTAAGAAAAAGTTGACATTGCCATATGTCACAGTCATGAAAACAAGAAGGTATGAAAACCTTCCCTTTGAGAAATACCATTCCAGCATCATCAATGATCTTTCAACCTTGAGAGAAAATACTGCAGAAAGCTCAGTCAAGTTCCCTACAATAAGAAAAGAACATCGTTTTTGCTGGATATTTTCTCATTGTACATTGAGAAGGTGAGTTGAGGCAGCCCCACTGCAATGCTAGACATGCACTTTGAAGACAGTCATACTGAAAGAGACAGATTGATGAGCCTGTCTTGCATAAATCCTACTCAGTTACTTAAGTGGAATGTTTTTTTTTGCCTCTGCCCTGATCCCCGAAGCCATGAGAAAAGAATAAACTGAAAACAAATTGAAAACCTAGTACATATTGAATGATAACAGAGCATTTAAAATAGTAAACATGAGTACTATGCTGATAAAATTATACACTGGCAAAATAGAAAGGTATGACATAGTCGAAAACAGATATATGAATCGAGGTAGCATTTTGCCCCTGGTCTTTAAAGGTTTTTGCCCCCAAGAGGTGACAGACATTCTAATATAAACTTGAACCTCGCTATATTTCATACTAACTGTATATTATTCAAGATTGGTCTGGTAATTTCAGAGTTAATAATGAAGTTGTCTGGGGGTATTTCTGCAGCATTTATTACCTGCCTATTTTACATCTGCCTTTTTTAGCAGCACATTGTAATACATGAAAGCTCCAGAAAGATCACTTTGATCTACCACAGAAGACATTCTTTTCATTGAGAGGGAATGTAACACACATACACACACACACACAGAATCTGTATTGACCAGTCATCTGACACACACACAAAAAAAAACCACACACCATAAATGAATGACATCATGTAGGTCAACACTGCTGCTCTTAACTGCCTTGAGTACTAAATTACCCGGAACAACTCTAGGGGCCAGGGAACAAATCATCAGCTGGTACCTAAAGCTGATGATCATGGTGAATTCCAAGCTTTGCCTCCTGACCTCTACATAGCAGGCTGTATTTACCCAAAAATGGGAAGACAATTTATATGGTACAATAACCACAAAATGCATGAATGTATTTCAGGGTTATTAGAGGTTAGAAAGCATAAGATTTTATTCTTAATGGAATGTTTTTTTATAAAGATCACACTTTCTGCAGAAAATAATGATAGAGTTTAATATCAAAGATGTCAGCTATGAAGACCACATGGTTATTGTGAGAAATAACATTTAACCTTTCTCTTGGGGCTGATGGAGGCCAATGCAGTATTTTATTATCAACATTGGCAGATGATTTATTACCACTGTTTCTACTCCAGTAAAACCACATTAGGCTGTGCTTGATGTATCATTTGTTATCTTCAAACTCTCCATACACTTTCTGCATGCATAATCTCTTTCTTGTAACATACTTCAACAGAAAATGGTAAATATTTAAGTCATGATTCCAGATTCATCAAAAACTTAGGGGCTAAAATACAGTAGCTAAATGGATTGTGCCAGACAATACCTGATGCCAGCATAAAGGTCTCGCCTTGCAGAGTGATGCAACACATCCAGAGCATCAGCTATGCCTAACAGTGCATTAAGGCAGATTCAGGGGTGATGGGAAATAAATCAGTAATAGACTTTGAGGAGAAGAGAACTTTATAAAACAAGTCAGCTATCATGAGGTCTTTTGCTGCTGTAACAGTAAACTTTACAGGAAGTTATACCAGGAAGAACACATTTTTTTGGATATCATTATAAGATTGGTGCCTTTAGTCCTGGGTCCACAGTGAGACTTCCACAATGAGATTAATAGGAAAATTTCCATTAACTTCAATAGGGCCAGGATATAGGATTGCCTTCGGTAGCCAAAATACTTGTTACTCAGGTATATACAAATACATCTGTTAACTCCAAAGAGAAGTGAGATGAAAAAAGTTGGGATTCAGATATAGAATACAGAGAAATACTTAAACTGTGAAAAAGTATAGGAAGCATGTGAAGAATCAAAGTCCTCAGAGTGATGTAGACTTGTGTTGCAAATATTAATATTGCAAGACCACATTTTATCAAAATGATGCTCTATATAAGCCACTACATCTGTATAGAGACTTTTCATCTGCTTTCTTAAGGAAATAAAGTTTATATGACTGCTGTATGTCTTATTTACCTAATGATTTTTAAATCTGTTGGACAATTTCATCCTAAGTTGAGAGGAGGAAACAGACCAGACCAGGATATGCACCAAGGAAAATTTGCAGCATGTTACCCACACTTTCATCCACCTCTCCTGAGGCAAGAAAAAAAAGCTTGTATCGGAGTTCACCTCTTATTAGATGCAAGATAACCAAATCACAAGACACAAAAGCAAAATCAAATATTCTTTCATAAAATCTAGTATTCAACAACTATTTGCCTCATCATATATAACCCAAGAAAGTCAAATAAATTGTTTCTTAATTTTGCTTGAAAATGTGCACTCAACGATCTTGAAAGTTAAGCCTTTTGCCACTTCATCTAAGAAAGCTAACTTTTTCCACAAAAAGCACTCAAGAATGAAATTCAGAGTTCATACACTCAATAGTGCTCTCATCAACATAAGTTATCAAAATCAAGATGTATCTCTGTATGTGTAAAAACTGCTAGTAAAATCTAATAATATAAGGCAGCCACACATCTTCATTTTTATGAAAAATTCAGAGGATGCAATCTTTTAGATTCACAAATTCTGAAAAAAAGTTTTATTTTATTAGACTGACATTTTGAGAGCAGAGGAAGAATTCTGATTTTCTTTACCATGAGGAAGTAATGTTGTTAATGACTTTTCTGGGTTTGGCTTCTTCTTTTCAACAAGAAAAGTTCAAAACAGGAGTCTCTTTTAACCTTGTCAAACAGTCTCTTCTGTTTGGGAGAGTTTCTACTATAGTACGGGCCTGTACTGTTTTGCTCTGAAAACTTCTTAGGCATGCTTGAGTTCAAAGTTTACAAATACCCTTTTAAAATGGTTTGCTTCAGCAATGTGATATTTGACTAGACTAGTCAATTAAACTAGAGAAGACAAGCTACATTTTGAGAAGAAGATAGCACTAGACAACCAATGCACATTCCTTGCAATTCATTAGAATGCTTCTGACTTTATCTTTTCTAATTTAGTATGCAAGTTAAATGTGATACTAATGAAAACAACACAGATTATTTATTTGCTTAATCAATCAGTTTCCAACTTTTGAGAGACAAGTTTACTTAAGTTAATTGAACGTGTAACTTTGCCAAAATCAGGCCTAGTGTAAGCACATGCAAATCCAATGTTCTATAACAAGACACATCAAGTGGTGCTGCCACATGGAATACCAATTCTAAGAAAGGCTTTCCTGTGACAACCAGAAGCAATCTACTCCATTGATAGCAAATACATGAAGCACAATATCCTCCTGTCTGCCCTGCTATATTGAAAGACAAGCAATTTCTTGTTAGGGCAAACAGATCTATGCAGTCACACTTTGATGTTCAGAATGTTCAGTTTGAATACTCAATATTATTTCATTGTTGCACGGAAAGAATTTTGCTTCAGTTTCAACTGTCTCTAACCATTATAAATCATGAGTTTTTTTTTTTTTTTAATATATCATCTGAGACATAGGCAAGTATCTTGAAACATCTTGAAACAGACTGACTCAAATGCTTGGGAGTAAAAATTGCAAAATTATCCACTATTTCAGTAGTTGATTTCACATTTGGTTGGGGGGAAAAAAATAACAAAAAAGAAGAAAGCAATCTGGGTTGGTGTTCCATCCATTCCACTCTCCATAGTGTGGATCTTGGTACATGCCAAAAAGTAACATCTGATGATGTCGTTTTGTAACGGTCAAAAAGGAAAGTCAAAAATATTGAGTACATATAATTTGTTCTCTTTTTTTGATATAAAGATTTTACTTTACTGATTCATAACAACTATTTCTCTTTTGTTCTTTATCAAGTTTAATAAATCAACCAAATTTTGAATTTCTGGTTGTTGGCACATTAGAAAAATGAGATTTTTTTTCAGAAAAATAAGTTTTGCTTTCTCAATAGCATGCAAATGTCCCTCACAGAGTATATATTTTTCTGCATGGTACAAATTCTACTTAAACAGAATACAAATGAATCAAATGATTAAATGGGACTTGGCTCAGCTATATAACATAGATTGTACTGTTGTCCTTGAATAATTCAGATCAGTTTTCTGAATTAAAAACAAAAAAGATTCAGTAAGAGAGGAAAAAAAGATAACAATTCCACAGGACAGTATTTCTTGCTGCATATCCAGTACTAGATCTGAGATTATCAGATGACACCATCTCTCATTACGTCAATAAATATTCACAATGTATAGGGATTGCTGTCTACACAGACTGAAAGTAATGATAGCTACTGCAGTGACTCCCAGCAGTCTACCCTCAATATAAAATTTGGAAAGCAGATAATCACTCGGTTGGGAATCCCCTTTGCTGACGAATATTCTGCTTAGTTCATGTCCCTGCTGAGTTATTATTAGATGATACATTGTTATCAATAGTTCATTTTTCATCAGGAACTATCTATCATTGTCATATGAATCATGAATCAGTGAAATTCTCTGTTTAGTGTTATGCTTCCAAACAAAAAGGGAATACTGACTGTCTGTACAGGGTTTCTGAGCTCCTGCTGTGTGCAGTTCTCCTATTATTTAGGGCCAGTAGGAGACAATATTACAAAAATGAGGTCAGAATATACCTGGAAACAACAGAAACAGATTGATGTGGGCATGAACGATCTGACTAACCATTCTGGCTTTGTAGACTGAACAGCACGACTGACCTTTTAGTGTCAATAGCCACCCAAAACTGCGATGCAAATTAATGTACTTGAACTGAGCAACATAGCGTTGTAAATGCAAAATACACCATTATGATCAGCTGCCAAATATTCTTCCTTCTCTCTTTCTAGTCAAGTAGAGGTCTATTTTGCACTCAAGTCTTGCTCTACAACCACAGAACCTCTGGAAGGTAACAGCGGTATAATGACATGTCATATTTCTATAAAGCCTCTCTTCCTCTTCTCATGAAGTACAGAGTGATATTTACATACCATCTTTATTAAATTTACTTTTACATTAAATTTTAAAATTCATAAAACTTTTAAAGAGGAATTTTATTATGGGAAAAAATAGGCTATGGCTGTGTTGGAGGTAACTCTGATTTCCTTTTTTAATAAAGCCAAATTTATATTGATAAATGTGTTTTATCCTCACATTGCTGTTTTCCATGAGAGTCATCTTATTTCACGTGCCTCAGTTGCATAACTCGGCATCCACTAACACTGCTGAGACTCACTGCGACTCCTGTAACTCTCACACCTCTTAACAATGTATTTATCTATTAGGTGAAATATATTCACACTGGTGCTGCTTCCTTTAAAAAATTTACTCATATATTACACAGGAAAACTTCAGTCCATCACTGGAAACAGACCCCTGCCTGTCACCCAAGTAAAACAGAAACAGGACTTCAAAAATTTCTGCTTCTGTTGCAGTATTTGCTTTTTCTGCCCTATTTTTTTTTTCTTCCAAAATGCCATTTTATATCAATTTTAAGTTCATGACATTTTTCATATCTTTACTGAGGTTTGTATAGCAAGGCACAGGAGGAGTAACTAACATGAACATAAAAACATGACTAGAAAAACTACTGTGTGACTGCCTGATATGCTATGAAGATATAACTCCAATCAAGCTACTGCTCTGCTGATGGGAGTGTGGTGCCCAGGCAATGTGGTTACCAATAAAAGCACATGCTGAACGAAGGGAGGGAGCCTCACTGCTTTCAGGCTCATTTTCCCTGAAAAGTGGCAAGGTAACTTTGTAGCGCTGTTGTAATAGCAGAACAGAACACTGTTGCAGGCAGCAGCACATTTTAACTATCTCCTGATTAGTTTCATAGTAGACGTTTTCTTTTCTTAGGCGTAAGAACGCATAAGAATTCTTAGGCATTTTCTTTTCTTAGCTGCATATAAGTTATGAGCAGTCAGACAATATTAAGTATTTTATGACCATGTATAAATATGTATGTATATAATGAATATGATGTTATCTTGATTTATCAAGTGATTATTTAATATTAAACTCTTTTATAGTTTCATCCTCCCTACTGCATAAACAGAACTTCATGTCCTATATATGTTTCTCTGTAATTTCAGCTAAGATATATATTAAGCAGAAAAAAATTTTACTATTGAAAAGTTGTCAGCAGAACTAATCAAAGTATAATACAGAATAATTTCACTATTGAAAATGTGAATTTTTAATTTATTTTAAAAAATCACTTAAAAAAAAACCCCGTTTCCCAGTTAGAAATACAAATTGTACTTGATCTGCATGTTCTTGCAGAAGCACTTACCACTTGTATTCAATATACACACATCCACCGAGACCTCTGAGCATCTCTTCCCAACACCTATAGATCTTGTGGAACTGTCTTCAGAAAAGGTGGACTTGTTCCATACACAATCCTGACATCTCTACCTGGACTTAGAGTTTGGAATATATGTCCCTTCTTTAAGGATGCTTAGTGTATGAAAGTCAGTAGTAAATGTTTTCTGATATCTCTACCTCCTTTTGATTTACGACCAAAGGAGCTAGCTAAGATCTCGCAGCAAACACCATAGAGTGACTGCAAAGTGCAGTTGTCTTGTAATCAATTAATAATGATAATACTTTAAAAAGTGCATTAATTCAAGAAGAGTTTTGGGCATAAATACAGAGTTCTTCTATACGATATGACTCTCCTGCTGATTCTCAACAGTTGCACATACGTACATGACAGAAAAGGCTGACCCGTGCCATTGCTACAAATTCTGTTGAAAGTAGTATCTTAAAAATGGCAGAATTTATTTTGACTTACTTCTTGCTTCAATGACTTGATCAAGCCTGTCCCTCCCTGTAACAAAAGTAAACTTGAAGATTACTATTAGAATTCCTAAAACATCAACCCTCAGCCCCATTTTGTGTTTGAACGAGGCCCAGCTTCATAGCTGTTTTTATTTTTTTCCCAAGTTATTTAGAAGGGTGGAGGAATGTAATGGGCCTCATGTACAGTACTTGCTGTACATGAGAGAGTAAAATGGACAGTGGAGAGAATGAACAATGAAGGACAGGACTGTGGCAGAATATGCCACAATTTTTCCATGCCAAAATAATGTCTTCTCTAGACACTCTGAATGATCATTTTGCCTCCTAATTGTTTGACGATGGTAGAAAATATTTTATATTAAGTATATTGACATTCGGTATATGTTCAGCAGAAAAAAGCTCAAGTAGTAGTGTTGGAAGTTGTTGAGGAAAGCTGTCATTCTTCATGCATGCCTGACTCCTCACATATGCCTAGTGCCTCACGTCAGGGTATGGTGGCACACTAGAATAATCATATGTTTCCGCATATGAAACAATACAGCGCTGTGGAATTAACACTTTAGCACTAACACTGGCTATGAGGAAAATATAGGGAAATAACTAAATCATGACTCACAAAGCAGCAGAGAGTAGAGATTCACATTTTTATGGTCTATAGAGATAAATCAATATTAGATAATTTTCTGAGTTATTTTTGTAAATGTTCTAATTAATAATTAAAAGGCTAAGAAAAAAAGAATTTGTTTCTAATATGTGTTTATGACCATTAAATGAATATTTTATGATTCACTGGAATTTTTGTGTTTACTTATGTGTATATGTTATTATACCAAGATAGGAAAAATGAGCCAGAAACACATGGCACCTGAGGGTCCCCACAAGAACAGAGAATATCAATGGAGACTGACAACTTTGGCTGCTAAGGTGCTTTGAGTTTTAGAAAGAAAAGTGGAAGAAAAGAGAGGACAGGACATAGGACAGTAGCAAAGGGCACAGCACAGGACATAGCAAGGAAGACAGTACTTTATAATTAAGAAAAGGGAAGCAGTTTGCAGGTAACTATGTGTAGCCAATAATTTCCTTACTTTTTTTTCAACACAGAGTATTGGTTGTACTTAACAAATCTGTCACATTTTACAGGTTATGCATCAGCATGTTATGCTGCTGCAACAATAATACGTCTAGAGCTTGGAAGGATTTCAGCTAGCAGATTTTAGAAGTAAAACTAGTACTGTAAAAAAAAAAAAAAAGGTACTAAAATAATTCTTAAGGGTTTTTTTTTTTAAGAGTACCAGCTTAGAAGCAATCAGAAGAAGAGTCTCTGAAAGCCTCTAGACTCCATTTCGCATCAGGAAAGAGCAGCCTGGGTCTTCTATGCACTGCGTTCACTAGCACTCCTCTTCTCCCTTGAGTTCCACAGGCAGTATGCCTGGCATCAAACAACTGGTTGCTCCTATTTTCTTCAGAAAAAAAAAAAAAAAAAACACAGAAAATTTTCAGCATGTGCTTTTCATTCTATTTCCCAGTCTCATGTATTTTCAGTACACACTGGGGGGAAAAAAGGACACCTTTTTTGAAATTTTCATACTGCTTTGCTATTTCATAATAGTGTCTTTTACAGAGAAAAACATTGGGATATCCTATTCTGAAAACAGTGTGTGTGCTATCTGGATTCACCCTTCTGACAAGTTTGGAAAGAATCAGCAAGCTACTAGCCCGTGTTTTCCACCAGTCTAATACTGTCTCAGGAAAACTTAATAGATTTAACTGCTCAATACCAATTATTCATGTAGCAATTTGCTGAAATAAACCTGGAGTCATACTGCTTCCAAGAGCCATAGCTAACAGGTATGGTATCCTGTCTTTACCTGGTGGGTAGGAAGAGCATTAAAAAGAAAGAGTCTAATAATTAAGTGACTGTCATTCTTTCATCTCTTAGAAGTCTTCTCAAAAGAAAAGTCTAATTAGGATGACAAACAAGGAAAGGCCATAATGGAAAGATGCCCTTATGCAAAGGTAATTGTTGGTGAGAATGCTACAAGCAATTGTGTTCATATAAAAAGATAATTCTCATTAGCAAGTGAAGGAAAGGTCTCATTATTTCCATTCTAATAAAGTCCTCACAAAACAGATAGATAAACAGCAGAAAATTCACCAGAAGTGCCAGACTTTTCAGTTTTCCATATAGCATATTAGTACTTCATCTTACAGTAATTTAGAAACCCCTGAGGATACTAAATGTATTAAATGATCTATATTAAATGTCATTACTGTTCTGTTTTGTTTGCTTGTTTGTTTTTTGTGAACTGAAATCCCAATGGATAGAGATGCTCAAAACTTTCTAGCCTTGGGGATTAGAAATTTATACTTAGGTCTCCAACCTCAAAAAAGACTGACACTAAGTCATTTATGACAGCGGTTTTATGCAGCAAGTTATTGCCTAAAAGTCACTTCATGAGTTTTAATCAGAATGAAGCTTATGTTTGAGCTTAAAACCACAGCAGAAAAGCTCCCACAACTGAGTAGTCTACTGGAAATATTTTGTGTGTTCCATCACATGCTCTGCGTGTTGTAGATCTCCCTGCAGCACAATGAACATTGCTATAACTCATTACAAGTATTGATTACAATTGACTCATTGAGATGAAATCAAATTATTTGGAGTATATGAATTTAAAAGTGGGAAAAGAGAATATCTGGAAATTAAGACTGTTTTAGTATTCATGGGCAGCTTTCATATCAGACTGAAGAATGAGTCTGAAACAAGTTGCATTAGAGAGAAGCAGACTTTTCCTTAGTGCTCATGATTCCTGTACCTCTGGCAGATGTCTCTTTAGAACAAGCTCTGCATTCTTCTTTAATAGTTGACATAATTATATGTTGTACTAGAGCACATTGTAGTGCATTACTCTTCTGCAGTACTTTTCTGTATTTCAACATGTTCAGTGTTATGCATGTCCTTCTCCAGAATAAATAAATAAATAAATAAATAAATAAATAAATAAATAAAATCAACCTTTAGCAGCAAATCTCTCTCCCCTTGTCTTTTACTTACAGCATGAAATGCAGCACTTCAGGAATTTGTGATGTCTAAATGAATTCATTCATTGACCCTTCACCCCAAAATTCATATTCCGCACACATGTATAGATAGTGAAATGAGCTATTTCAATACTCTTCACTTAATTGCAAAACATTGTTTGGAACAATTGCAAACTGGAGGAGAGGAGGGAAAAAAAGAAAATATAGTATTGTATAATTAGGTTAGGTGACAGAGAAAGAGAAAGGTAAAGGCAAAATAAAAAAACACAATTCACTAGGCTAGTTTCATTTGTTTAGCTCAGCTTGATGATACTCTATTTTAAGATAATTCCTATCTCTTTGCCATAGGAGTTTCAAGAATGATATGGTATTATATAAATTGTACCTATTTTTAACTATACTTGTGTAGCTATAATTCAGCTGCAAACCTGAAACACCAATATATTTGACTCCATAAGGAATTAATATTCTTTTGCTATAGAACAAGTGAACAGGAACAAGGCAGGCTTTAGTCCCAGAAAACTTCTGTGTTGAAGGAGATTCTGTTCAGAAACCTCTTACCAAAATTACTTGCTTGCTGTAAAACTGTCTTTCCT
Organism: Tinamus guttatus; assembly: GCF_000705375.1. Next base: position 202,181 of record NW_010582324.1, on the reverse strand, counting down.
AAAGTAAGAACAACAACAACAACAAAATTTCTGAAAAGAAGTAATCGCAAGCTTTTTATTTTTTGAGAGATTTTCTGTATGTCAGAACATAGCACTTTGTTTTTACTCTGCATGTTTCCATAGGAACATGCTTATTTTTTGTATGTTCATAGTAAAGAGTCAAGTAAAATATATAATTAAACAACAAAATTAAAATATTTTTGTGTACACTTATTTTTGAAGCTTTTTTTCCCCAATAAAAATATTTTTAGTGCTTTCAAATTAATTCTAGAGTCTTGCTAATACTGAGGGAAATTCATCCTATTCTTTTTCTTCTTACAACTGAT
>NW_010582324.1:181766-201799 GCF_000705375.1 Tinamus guttatus | reverse complement strand
GACTATTGTAGAACACTGGGCAGAAGAGAGTGGTGACGCAGGGTAGTGCAACTAGGTAGACTAGGTTTAGATAGGCAGAAAGAATTACAGGTTTCGTTCCATCTTTGTTAGTCACTACAAGGTCTCACTATAAGGTTTCACAACAGCCACCCAGCAGATCCTTGTTAGGAAAATTTCAGCATTTCAGCAGCCTTTTAGTAGAGGGTGTACAAAAACAACTGGAAGGGATTCCATTAGGAAGTTTACTAATGTGAGAAAGAACCTGCCTACGTAATAATTCTGAAATTGTAGCCTTTTCCTCCTTTTCCTGTTTTTATTTCTTCTACTCATTTTGATTTGATCACTCTCACAGTAGAATGAATGATGTTATTCTCTAATACAAATACAATCTGTATTTATACTATCCTACTTGATCCTACTTTTCTTACTCCATTCCTAAGCTTTTTTTTGTTGTTGTTATTTTTGTTATTTTCATCCTGTTCTGTCAAGACAAAGCCTTCTGGTTTTGTGTCATTAGTAAATTTTACTTACACCCCTTTCTTTTCTTATGTGCCAAGGTAATTAAATATAACATAGCATTTAGTCCAGTAACATTCCTACAGCCTGGTACACTTGCAAAAAAAAATCCTCTTTGTTTAAAAAAAAAAAAAAAAGGGCAATTTTGCAAAGGATATATGACAAATTTTAACCTGTTTCTCAAATTCAGGTTAGAACTGCGAGCTCTTACAGATGCTAAATTGAAGTACAGTATAATGGTTATCTGAGACATAGAAGATTTTTATTCGTTTTTCCCTCCAGAGAGAGCTTTATGATAATAATATAGGAACAGGCTTATAGAAACCCAGTTCAGAATCAACAAGAGGCCATTAGAATGGGATGCCATGGAATGATAATGGAAGGATTCTATCTGAATCCCCTGGATCTATGGCAAGTCTGGTTAATACAAACACATTTGGGATAGAAGGGCAGAACAGCTTCTATCTTAGCTCAGCGATTATGGTTTTTATCCCAGAGGTATTAGTAGACTAAAGAACTGGCAATTTTATGGTCAGTGCAAACTTATTTGTGAAAAGCTTCTGAAACTGCATTTGTTAGGCTACAGTACAGAAGAATAAATAAAAATAGGAAAAGCAAACTACTTTACATTGGAATAATTTTGGACTCAGGTAAATTGTCTCATTGATACAAGTCTCTTCCATCTCTGAAGAAAGAGTTTCAGAAGAGAAAACCAGCTGAATCAAACAAATACTTTAATAGTTTGGTCCATATGGCTACAATTTAATTTTTTTTGTTGTTGTTTATTAACTATTTTCATTTGATATATGCTTTTGACTTTGGAATTAGATTTCAGTAAATTGACTGGATGTTTGACCAGCTTTTAATTCTACTGACTTCCATTTATCTATAAACCCAAGTCTGAAGCATGATTATGGCACACGCTTTGGCTGAATCACTGTAATTCTAGACATATATTTAAATTTAAACAGGTTTAAATGTTTACTTTGGTGTATCAGGTACTGCTTTATTTATATTCCTTTATTAAGCACACTAGACTAAATGACCTATGTCTCAAAATATTACATCATCTCTCTAAAAGACCATCTCAAAGACAGTAGTGCTCATTCTTGGCTAATTCACTGAATTTCATCATTCTTAAATACTGTAGAACCAATACAGGCAATCAGTCTATTTTTTTTTTTTTTTTTTTTTTCTGGTAAAGTTCCAGAAGTCAATGGAATTCATTTGAACACATTAATCTGTAAAACTCCAGACAGTGTTCTGCCTTGATCTGCAGCTGTTTTTTTATTTTAAATCAAACATCTTCCTACTACATAGCCATAGTAGGAGTTTCTACATCTGTACCTGTACCTTTTTTGTATCTGTACAAATAAAATTTGTGGAAGTCCACTATAAGCTATACAGAAAAGCTGAAGACACAGGCTCATACACAAAAAAAATTCTGTGGCCTCACTGGAGATGGGATTCCTACTAACAGCAATAGCAGTAGAAATATATATATATACACACGCTTAAAAATAGTAGACTTTGGGCTGAAAAAACCTACAGCAGAATGAACTTGCTGAACCTAGTGATTAGGGACTAGCCTTTTACCTAAGGAGTAAGGCTCCTTTCTTTCCTCCTTGCAGTTTGACTCATTTTATCCAATGTCCGCATAACAAAAATTGAGACTAGGAGATTACTTATTTTTAGCTCTGAGTTGTCCTGCCAGTAAGCTGCAGAAGCAGACTTTTGTTGCTCTGTGTTCATAAACTTTTGCACCATTTTACTATACTGTCCTTCCTTCTCTGACCTCCAACTCTGCCAGGTGATTAAAGCATTGTCTTCTCTCCCTAAACTACTGGTTCTGAAGAAAATTAGGCAAAAGACAGATGCACATCTCAGTGCAGTTGCTCGTGCATATGCATAGATGCCTAAAGTGCAACCACCTAGGAAGCAGATAGTGACTTGGCTAAATAGTGACCTCTGGATTACTCTGCTGGATTTATATGTAATTTAAGAATTTACAGACTTGGTCTCCCTCAAACAAGGTCAAGACTGAACAACGAAGTGAGACTGCTATTCAGTTCATCCTACGCTACATGGAACTTTCTTGACAAAGAATCAGCACTGCAGAAGATACTTGAGTCTCTTTACAAAGTGCCACTAGGACTTTCAACTTCAATACACTATTTTCAAGAAGGAAGAAAAGATACTCAAAAACTATGACCTGGAAACCTGGAGAAAATGGGATAGACGTGCTCCAATTTTTCTTCTCATTTTTGGCTGCAAAATTTTTTCGTCTACCTGAGATTCTCGTCTGCTGAGATGTTCAGGGCACCCAGCAGGACATGACCAGTTGAACTGTTATAAAGGTTTGATAGATACAGATTGTAACTGATCCTGAACAGAATTCTATCAGAAAGTCATGCAGTTCATCCATTTAAATGTTTTAAGCATGATGAGTATTCATAATTTTTTCCCCTCCAGCTTAGTCTAGAAAATGTTTAGCTTAGATGAGTTCTCTTTTAACTCATTACTCATTACTGATCATTTTAAACTGTGAGGAAAAAACACAGGCTCCACATTCCAACATTCTTTGCTTTGAGAAAAGCCATTTAATACTTACTAGACTTTAGAGTTAGCAGATTTTTTTATATTTATACTATAGACCTTCTTATTTCATAAAAGCTCACTCCAGGATATAAATTATCACTTCAGCAGATATCTGTCTTTCCTACTGCAAAGTCAGAGCTCTTGCCTGTTTTTAACTTAGAGAAATAAAGACACAAGAGAAGGAAATCAATTCTCTTATTCCCACAAGTGTATCTTTTTTAGCTTTATGGACAAAGGAAAAATACAGGGTCATAGGGTTGGACTTTTAAAAATAGTTGTTCAAGCCTCAGTGCATCTAATTAAAGTTCATTACAGGTAAAACTGTAGATGAAAACAAGAACTGACACAGTGATGCACCAGCGACCACATCAACACTTAGATGAAAATGTACAAAATAATGAGTACATTTTTCAATATCTCTAGTTGGATGCTCAAAGCAAAACTGAAGTCTATGCTCCTGATAATTGGTCACTACACATGTATTGGTTTTTGCTCACAAAAAGTGGCAGCATGTGCTCAAAGTGTGCTCAAATAAATGACCCTGCAAGTGTGGAAGTCAGTCCACACAAAAAATCTTGAAATGCCCCCATACAGACATCTCAAAGCAGACTGCCTCCACATAGTGTATTTCAGCCTATCCTCAGAAGGGGCTTAAATCTTGGAGAAAATTCCAGTGAACTCTAATGATCAATTTCCCTCCCACATATTGTATTTTATATTCAGGGCTTATTTGGTTAGGTTCATTTTCTAGGTAAGTCTCCTAGAGAGAATTTTCAATAATGTTTATCACACAGGAACCTGAAGATTGGCAGTTTTGCTGCTTATTTCCTCATTTATTCTTCTTCTCTAGAAAACAGTCCAATTTACAGAGCATCAGGTATTGAAAAGTGAAATTCTAATATTGTTATACAATTTTAAGTGCAAGACCTTTGGTTATACAAACTGTCTTTGATATGCACTTACAAATTCATATTCATATCTAATGAACATAGAATCAGACTCGGAACACTTACCTTAAAATATTTGTCTTAAAGAAAAAGACCTCCACAGAATAAACATTTAAATTTCATTTTGAGTATAACACAAAGGTATGATTGGTCCATCTTTAGACATGAATATGATTTTTTTTTAATCACATATGGTAAAGATAGCAATAAAAGTACATAATATATGAGAAAATATTCCAGATTCAAGCCAAAAGCCAACAGCTGGAATTTAAGCTTAGGATACTTCACCCACTCCAATAGTTTCACTAGTTGCCTTTGTCTGCATTGACATACTCAGTATTTTTCAGGCAGTAATAAAAATAGCTTGAGCCAGTGATGGCTCCATGAACGAACTTTAGCAAAACCTAAGCTTAGAGTATCTTAAATCTAAGAAGTCTTATAAAGACGCCTAAGCTGCACAAGGCTAGCATTTAGTCCTAAAGGTGCCTGTTTTCTGGATGTTTTGTAGGGAGGTATTAGAGTTGGTCAGTTCCATTTTTTTTTTTTTTTTTTTTGGCAATGGCTGTAAAAATTGAATGACGTAACATTTTGTTGCAATAATTAGAATCTATATTTAGACCTATATGATGGTCTTTATCCAGAAAAATCAGTCTTCTCTGGCCTTTCTATGGAGAATCAAAACTTTAAAATGTTCAATACTTAGTATTAGTGGTATATCCACTATCAAGGCTTAAAAGAGGGCTCAGAGGATGCATTGCCACGATTGTGTAAAAGATCACTTTAGGTCAAGGATCATTACTGAAAACATGGTCTCCCTTTCTAAATCACATCTCCTAAGCCCAAAGAGCCATAAACAGCACTCAATAAAGCAATGACTTCTATGCCGCCCACAGCTGAATACCTGAAGGAGCTGAAAAGCACTATAAAGAAAAAGAGAGCAACAGAGGGGTTAAGTCGTAGCTACAGTTGCAAGCTTCAGTGTATTTCAAGGTTAGAACATTTTTCCATGGTCAAACATATCAAGAGCTGTTCACTAGGAAAATAAATTAGGTAACACCTTGGTATGAATTATAAGCATGGCTAATGACGATCCTGCAAAGGTCTCTTTCAGAGTTGCAATTAGCTCTGAACTCATGCGGAACCTTGTGGCATCTCTTAGACAATGTTAAAAGATGTAGCCTCTAAACAGACTTCAGACAAATGAAAAACAAACAGTCTTATATTTCAATTGGTTTGCAAATTAACTCCACATTTCAGAAACTGGCAGCATTGTGCTTGAAGACACAGCTACTTGGAAAATTCCTTGATTTATTATTGCATTTTTTTTAATATAAGAAAAGCATCTGACTAATGTGTTTTGCTTTTGGGGGGGCATTATGAATATGAAGTATATTTGATTTTTGTTTATGACCTTTGAAGGAAATAAGATGAACTATACTATTTTCAAGAACATGACTTTCACCACACAGACTAAAACAGTCTGAATGTTACCTTGTTCTCTTTATAGTCTGCTTTATAGCTCCCCAAGTGATTTCATTACTACACACCACTGAACTATATCTGCATGTCATTAGGTGTAGTTGAGCTTTGCAATCTCTAGAGGTCTCTGCATATCACATTTTAGCTCCACGACATCCCTGTAGGAATTATATTTTGAAGGTGAGACCGAAGAGCTGCACGTATGGGAAAGGTCTGCTGGTATAAGGTTAGACTCTGACGGTGCTGTCATGAAAATTCAACTCTCCTAGTAATTTATAGGAGCCAAAGAGAGGGGGAGAGATTGATGGCATAGTATTAGCTAATGACAACATGGCACAAGAACATTTTTAGTTCTGTAGACTTCATATAATCATACAATATGTAACTAGAAATGGTTAGATCTGTTGATGAATAAGCACAGCTGCTAACCTCAAACACCAGAAAAACAACCTATTATAGTCCAGCATTGTCCATACCTGGGTATCACTTTGTTTCCTTGCATGGCTACCAAAGGCCTTAAGGAGGAACACAGATTTGTTTGTTTTTAAAGAGTTTCCTTTAATGGTATAGCTAACTATAGAACAAATTTATTACTGTTCTTATATAGATGCCAGTTCTGAATATATCACCGGCACCTTTGTTCTCATCCCTTGACTAGATGACTGCTTTTTGGTTGTTGAATATGTCTTTTCTGACTGACTTTACATTAGCATTTATGTACAGAATACGTTGAATGAATTCCAAAAGTCTTCCAGATGTAAGGAATAGACTGGGGGACAGGAAAAGGAAGATGTAATTAATTGCTTCTTTAGCCAAAAGAGTGAAAGAATCTGCACAGAGTCCCTTCAATACCTCATACCATTTTCACATTCAGAAAATAATTGCCCCTGTCTATGGATAGATTACAAACAACGACACCTGCAAACACACATAGGCATTTCTGACTAGTATTAACTCACAGCATTAAGTTGGTTTCAGATGCTGCGGGCTTTAGTAACCACTCCACCCAACCAACTGAAAGAACCTGGCAGAACATTTTGATGCTAAGGCAGGTGAATTCAAAGAACACCAAAAAAATACAACTGTGTCGCCTTATAGTCACATCATCTGCAAAAATAAGGAAGAGAGGTGACATTTGATGTTATTGCTTAGCCTACCAAGAGCACTGCAAAGGTATGGGAAAACTAAATGAGTCCTCTGATACATTTTAACTTAAGCAAATTCTGTACCTATGTTAAAGTAACACAAGTACTCTAAGTGTCTTGTCCATGGAGATCCTAGTTCTTCTGTGTATTGATCTGTGAGTGGAAGACAATTTTTTTCAGAAAACTGTGCTTGCCTGTTCTCTTATGATTCCTCTTAGGCACCAGGACACAAAAAAAAAAGGGTTGCTATGAGGAATTGCAGAGAAGAGAACACATCTTTCAGTAGCTTTACTTCTGACACACAGCAATTCTTCGCTCTGGAAATTAAGCAAGTGCTGTCCACTTCTGGTGAGCAGCAGGCAGTAAAACAATATGTAAATGAGTGTTAGCAGATTTTATCCAAGAATTCTAGAATAGTCCAGACATCTTATTTTGAAACTCTCAAGTAGTTAAATGGCCAAGAGAAAGTACTAACAAGCACCTTGCTTCTGATGCCTTCTCTCTCCTGCCTGCTCAATTGGTTTAGGTGCAATCAAGTAAATAGTTAATTTCATTTCTGCCCTGAAAACTAGATTTCTCTGTATTGACCCAGTCTGCCCACATCCTGGACCTGAAGGTACTTTGTTGCTCTCCTCACATAGGAAGTTTTGTTGAACATATATAGACTACAATGTCTTCCAAGCACCTTTCTAATCTACTTAAGGCAGTTCTGTATTTCTACAGAAACCTTAAGCCATGACCTTTGCTTCTCAAAATTCTGTTGGGCTATTTTTATTTAAAAGTGAACTGCCTGAGCTACAAAAAGCCTGTTTAAAGTTTCACAAGCATTAGTCCCACTTGGTTAGCTATATATTGTATAACCACTCTATTGATTTTCATTATTTAAAACTTTAAAATAACCTCCTCATACTTGAAATGCTTTTTTTTTTCCTATCCATGAAATTTGATTTTCTGTTCATGTATCTTTAAAACACACAGTGTATTTAATGTTTGAAGCTTTTCAGTTTTCAACTTTAAATTTTGTTAGAAAGCTCTACTAGATGTTTTGTCTTTTAAAATACAGTAAGTAGGGATAAATTTTCATAGGGTTATCTTTTAATTTCTTTCATTGTTTGTTTTTTTCTCCAGTTATATAGGCAAAAATGTTAATCAGAGAACTGATATGTGTTATTTGTACACTGTAGCAGAAAAAAATGTAAACCCTAGTATAAAAAAGCCCTGCACAGCTGAATGTTTACAAGATCAATTCAGTAGATTTGTGCTAGAGAAAAGCAAGATCCTACTAGCCAGTAGACATACACCCCTTGCAGAGAAGGGCTGTGGAACAGGATCTTTCTATTCATCTGTATAGGTTCCAACCTCACTCATTCTGTGATTCTGTGTGATTCTGTGATTTGGATGAGGTAGCGATTCGATGTTGAGGTGTTTTGGTGCAGAGGAAGTTTAAAAAAATGCAATATACATGAGAAGTCTAACTTGTAAGAGAAATATTCAGGGGAATCAAGTAATGTTACAATGAATTACTCATTATTTTAGTAATTTTTACCACTTAGCCCTATATTTTGAGGAGCTCCATAAAGAATAATCTATTGAAACTCTAGCAAGTCTGGAGATGGGACAGGAAATGCTAGTAACTCCTACTATATAAAGGATAGAATTTTGAACTGGAAAAATGAAGGTCAGAAGATGCCACTATATTCTTCAAAAAAACCAGCATAAACAGAATTAAAGGTTCCTTGCTAAAATATATCCTCCTAGAAAGATCTTCCTGAAGTTTGAAATGCACCATGCTCCTTGTAACCCTTGTCAGATATTCACAGCTAGACCACCATAAGCAAAATACATTTACAGACAGCAGCAAGAGGTAGTAAGGTCTTTGAGGAAAGAGGTTGATGACATAAGTATTTATACATATTGATAGCTATAAATCAGGTGTATTCTCAGTTCGGTAACCCTTTGTTCCACAACTTTAATATAAATAAAAAATACACATTGTAGATACTCACCAGACATTCAAGTTACAATACTATTTAGAAGTTGGCAGCTATTTAAAATGTATATAGTATTTGAAGGAGATGAATGCATTAGAAGCAGAATAGGCTGTATCTCTGTTGAAACTCATCTTAACAAAAAATAATCACTCTTGATTCTTGAGTTGGTGATGCTTTCTCATTTTACCTGATATTTGCTTACGAACACCACAGTTACTTTTAGTGTTGTAAAAGAGATGTTCCATTTTTTTGTGCAGCAAAGGGGACAAACATTTCACAATGGCTTTGTTTTTGCTATTCTTTGACCAGAGGCTTTGGAACTGAAGAAAATCCTGTTTTGTATAGTGTGTTGTATAATTACAACAATTTAATTTTCAATAAAAAGTAAAGAATCCCCTGTTTATGATATATTTTACTGGCCAAGTTATAAAAGATGTTAGTGCTTGATCATTTTAAATGTATTTTAAAAAAATAAGTTGCAACTAATAAGGAAAGCAATGAAGTATTTACTAGGGCAATAGCATTATTTTTTATTTTAGGATAGGTGTTTCAATCAACAGTAAGATTTTTGCAGAAAAATCGTGGTCATTATCAGCAATAATAACCTCCTACCATTGGAGGGAGCCAACAGCACTGCTTTGCCTGTGGCTTTAAAAACAGAGAAAAGAGGTACTGAAACTCTGCAGCGCTCTGCACTTTTCATAATAAAGACAAACTCTAAAAAGTAATCGTCTATTGCTCACTACAGTCTAGCTACATTTATTGCTCAGTATTAAAAAGTATAGTTTAAGCTGATGTTTAAGCAAGCTTAAACAAGCAATGTTTAATACATATTTTAAAGTGCGTATAACCAATATAAGTTTACTAGATATAGTCACACATGCCTTTATTTCTGCAATAAGATATAAAAGTATGTTTTAGATACTCATTTAAGTATTTCAAAAACGTTTAAAATAATACTACATTCTGCCTCAGCATCTTACTTAACTCTACATTTAGAAAGAGTTGTAAGAAAGTAACATAAGAATGTATTACAGTATATTTGATTTTTTTTTAAATGTTGCTGTATTCATGAATCAAGCAGGTACATGAGAGTTTTCTTTTTAATTAATCTTTTGCATGCTTATTACTGAGGTACAGAACAAAATACAAGTGTATTCGCTGAACCTTGGCAGTCTGGTGTTCCTTGTGTTTATGCAAAAAAAAGAGCACCCACTATAGCCATATTCATCATTTAGAAATATTTTCTTATTTTTTGTTTTGAAGCATAATTTCACTTTCATCTGACCATTCACCGAGGTAACAGTAGATGATATTGCTGGGAAAAAGCACATTCTGAACTAGGTTAATTTGCAGTTTCCCCCTCACCTCCACGACAGCAAGGGATCATTATGGCAATATGGACAAGTCTCAAGTCGCACATGACTCAGCCACTGAGATTACCTCAGCTGGAATTCCTCAGTTCCAGAAGGGTTCTTCTTTCTCCTTGCTGAACATATCTGCAGTTCTGCTAGTTTTGCTGCCACAGTTTCCCTGTAAAAAAAAAAAAAATAACCAAGAGGCTAAATTATTTATTATAGAAATGTGCATTATCCTGCTGTCATGATATCTGTACTTTTGTGTTTGGAGAATCAGGGGTATTCCAGTCTATATTCTATAATCTATATGATATTATAGATTATATAACTGACACTTCTGGTTGCAGTGGTTGGTGATCTGAGATTTCTCCAGATAGTTAGCAAGAGAGGGTACTTCACTGCAGTGCTTCACTGTTCCAGCATTCCAAATGCAAGGGATAAAATTGATACCTCTTCTCTACTCCTCCTATATTTTAAGGTTTAAGTTGTCATCAAATATTGTGTATATAGATACCTGGCAGACGACTGTGAGAACAAGCTGTTGCTGTACCTGATGTGCTGTCAGAGATGAACCATGCAAACTACAAACACAAGCAGAAGTGTTTAGAATATTGTCTCTCTCTTTTATCAAATTTCCCTCTCTGAGAATGTAGCAGGTTGATTATGTAGCCCAAACAACATTTAACAATGGAATCTTAGAACTGAAGATTTACAGATGTCCTATTCCTAGCATGCATTCCACCTAATCTTCATTATAAGATAACTCAGGTTGGAAGAAGCCTCAGGATGTCTCTAGTTCAAATTCCTGCCCAGAGCAGGGTCAGCTCAGAGGTCGGACCAGGTTGCTCAGGGCTTAATCCAGCCAGTTTTGAAACCCTCCATGGATGGAGACTACACAACTCTGCCATCTGCTCAATTTCTGGCTGGGCTAATGGTGAGGAAGCTTTTCTTGGATCCAACCTAAACACCTCTCAGTTCAGTTTTTGTCTATGAACACTATGTGAACGCGTATCCATGCCTTTACTTGTACAGACACACACCAAAAATGCATATTGACAAGTCAAAATTTGAGAGATCTTATAAAAGCACCAGTTTTCCAAGAGATTGTTGCCATTCTAGACATTTGGCAGTGTTCAAGAAATGAATAGATGAGACACATAGGGACATGGTTTAGTAGTCATGGTGTTGAAGGGTTTATGGTTGGACTCAATGATCTTGAAGGTCTTTTCCAACTATAATAATTCTATGATTTACTGTATCTACTGGCTGAAACTGAGGTGGCTTTTTTTTTCCCCTCCTTTCACCCACCATCATTTTTTGCTTTTCTAAAATCCTTCTAGAAAAATAGATGAAATCTGAAGGGCTATTGAAATAGGTATTGATTCTGTAGTTTTTAGTGAAAAAGCACTTGTCAGAGGACTGCAAAGAAATTTTCTGAAGTCTAATATCATTAATGCTGACCTAACAAGCACCTCACTTCCCCTATGAGACACTTCTTCCCTTCACTTTGTGCTTGACAGCAATATTGGAAATTCATGTACACTCAATGCAATGCTGTGGCTTCTTTCTGATGCATCACCGCATATGCGTGGTGCAGTTTATCAGCTGGAAAATAAAGAAGCAGTTGAAGGATTATGAAATCTGATAAGTTGCTTCAGGGAGTGTAAATTTTCTCTTTTTCTTATATATGTCTTTTTCTTATATAACGTTTATATATAAGCTTTTCAAATCAAATTCATATTATTATTATTATTATTTTTAAATAATGATTTCTATGCCTAATTCTGACTGGAATATATATGACTGAGGTATAAAGAGTTGAATGTTCCCAACATTTTGGAGACAGGAAACTATTTTTGTTATTATTAGATGCCATCAGGCAAGCCCTTCTTGGCCTATTAGAAGGCCTATTAGATGCCTTCAGGCAAGCCCATGGAATATGACAGCCCATAAAATGCTGCAAGGCAGTGAGGCCTGCTTTTTTATCTGTGTTACAGGAGGAGGTACATCTATTAACTATTAGATACCAAGGCAATCAACTCTGCTCAAGAGCAAGAACCTGTTTGTAACAATTCTGTCCATTTTAGATAACACAGATAATTTCCAGTTATCCTGGAACAAAATGGCTTTGTAGATTACAGAAACCATGAAACAGACATTTCTTCAAACCTGTAGCATGAACCTATGTTTCTTGGTGAATGTTCACTCACATGAACTAGATGGTCTAAAATCATTTGTGTTTTCTGCAACTAACATTTTAGACCAATGTACCTGTTTTTCTAATAATATCTGAAGATATGTTAAAATATTAACCAAATCCTAATGTGTTTTTTTTTCCCTAAAAGCCAGCACAACTATCAATAAAGGCAATGTTAGCAAGGCAAAGACCAAATGATGTTATCTATCCTTCTAATATGACATGACAATACATTGTGACTATATGAAGGCATACAAGCCTCGGGCAAATGGTTCCTTTGATAACTTAAAGGTTTTTCAAATTACTACACCCATCCCTCTGAGTGTGTAAATTAAAGTGTGATAATGAAAACATACTTAGCTTATAATGGCATTTCTCAGAATGAATCTCTCTTTTGAACCAATCTATTCAAAACAAAAAGAGAAATTTAATCAGGGTTTTTTTTTTGGTCAAATTATTACTTTCCCCCAAGACTTATTTAATTTTAATTATGTAATAATGTGCTTAATTTTAATGAAAATCTTGTCAGAAAAGGGCCTTTAAGGGGGATCTTCACATTCTTTTTAATACCAAATATAGATACAGGGTGTAATGCAGTTTTACTTTGTAGCCCTTAGCAAAAGAATCAGTTATTACTCTCTTCTCATTTCCTTTGCATTTGAAATAATTCTGCATTTGAAATAGTCACACTGCTGTGCTTTTAAAAATTCTCTTATGCAGCTAAATAAAAAAAAGTTACAGTCATTTTACCAATAGCTAAGGGATTCCAATCGCATTTCACTTGCTACCCCTTATGGAGCCTGATACCTTCCTCTGCTTATGCACTCCCCAACCCTCTCCCTTCATGTCACAGTTATTTTCAGCAGAGTGTAAGTCTACATCAGCATTACTAGAAAAATTCTCAGGCAGATTCCACTTGGAGGTATTATAGTATTAAGTGGCTTAGGTGTTCAGATTCCATGGTAATGGAAGAGGCTAAGACCCTGAATAGAATAGGAAAGAACAGTTAATGGCATCTTACACAAGGGGGAGAAGTGGAGGGAGGCCTTCAATTTAACCCGCTTCTGATTGTAAAAGTGACACAGGAAGAAGCCTGCAGCGCCACAAAATGCTAGAAAATCAAACAAGTGGTTCAAGCCAAGGTTTCTTGGAAGATAAAGGGACAAGGAATCGCTGTCACTTTTCATCATCTTTGTGAATGGGGTGTAAGAAGATAAGATGAGTTGGAAGGCGTGACATTGGATGATCATGAGCTAAGCGCCTCAGTTTATGCAGACGACCTCTCACAACTGGCTAGACAAGCCGGAATGAATGATGATACACTTTCTACCTTGGATGTTTGGTGTACTCAGCTGGGCTTTACAATAACTGCCATGAAGACAAAGCACTTGTAGCTAGTAAAAAAGACAATAGATAAGTATTGAAAAGCAATTGCAGTGAAGCTGAAAACAAGTCAATTTTCATGTGTGTTTAGAAACTTCATCAGTGTTGACAGTTCTATCAAGAATGACACAAAAAGTAGATAAGCCTTAGGCATAAGCATGCTACAAAAATGAGTAGCAGACTGATAAAAATATTGCATTTAGCACTGAAGTACAACTTGATCAAACCAATGTGCCAACTATACTGTACGGTGGGCTGAAGCCTTTAATAGATGTAGTAACAGCCAAAGAGATGACAAACCAGCTCTTTCCTATTCACCCTTTCTGCATTTTGTACTCTGTAACGTCAAGAATATTTTAAAAAGAACATGTTATGTGAGAATCTTTTTTCTCTGTGGTTCTCGGTATCATAGTCTCTTCACAGTGCAAAAACTTGAATCTTGATTTCAACAGCATAGCTCAAGTCTGGCTGATTTATGTATTATTTCTTATAAAAATATTTATCTGGAAGTAAGTGGGATGGAGAACAACTTCATTTGAAAAACCTTGTGAAGCTGAAGTACTCTGAAGTACTAAAGGCTTTCAGGAAAAATGCTAATCCTCCCTGAAGAATTCTCTGACAGGAGGAAAATCTCTAGTGTCTACATTCCCATGGCTTTTGTTTTTTTAAAAAAGCAAACAACCAAAAAAACCCACAGCCCTTAAAACTGAAAGGCCGAAAATGATCAAAGACTTCAATTTGTATATGGTAGATACATTTATATGAATGACACTAAAGGTTCTTTCTCTTCCTCTCTCTCCAAATTCTTTTCATTTCCTTTCTTCAGGGGTCTCCTTTGCAGACTCCCAAGTCTCACCCTCAAAATGCAATAATAGTTTTGCATAAACTCTGCTGGCACTCCCAGCCAGCCTGCATCAAATGCCAATTGTTTTATTCTTTTTGCACTACATCTCCCATACCCCCTTACATTAAGCAGCCATGCGGGCGACATTGCTCATTAGTTACATGCAGTAACCCAAGAGGTACCACAGATAAAAATTAAGGAAATGAGAAAAGTAGCAGCATAGCAGTCAGTAGGAAGTCAGATGTCCAGCAAGAGAGATACAAACCCTTACCTCCTCCTAAGGAGAGGAAAACTACTATACACCAGAAATCTACAGCTGAACCCACAGCCTTCAACATCAGAATACAGAGTAAGAAATCACTTGAGCTATCAGAACACCCTCCGCAAAGCATCAATATCAGTGCAATATGCAAGCTAGTCAGTGAAACTGTTGTGCAACACCAAGATAGATCACTGTGTTACGATGAATAATGTTTTTGACATTTTTCAGTTGCTGATCCTGCAATTCAGAATGCAAATAAAAATTTGATGTCAACAACTGGAGTTTTTGAAACCTGCAGCCACCTGTTGCACCCCTAACAATCTGAGGCACTACTACCAGCTCTGGCCTCTCAGGGAAACTCCTTGCAAATATCAAGACAAAACAGAAAGGGAGTAAGGGGCCATTTAAAGAAATGGTTCAAAGATAATGCAATTCTACTACATTACTCAGATTTTTTTTTAAAAAAAGCTGTAATAGATCTCCCCATCAAAATCTTTTTTTTGCCTAAAAGAAACATCTATCCCTGTCATAATTGCAAAAAGCAATAAGAAAGCACAATTGATTTGAGCAGTTTTTGTACTGTTAAAAATTTAACTAAGGGTAGAAAAATATTGATTTTATTGTCAACTTCTGAAGGAATGAATAATTTAGAATGAAAGCATCTTAAGAGAAAACAATATAAATCAAGAAGCAACTACTGAAACCACACACAACAGCTGTGTCATTTTCATCATTTTATTCTGCATTTGTATTTATTATGTGAATCCTATATTTATTATGCGAATCCTCTAGAATATTAATGAGGATGCTCATTTCATATTTTTATGTAAGCTATGTAACACATCACAGCCTGGAAAAGTAAAGCCTTAACAAATTAGTGATAGGCAAATGAAGATTCCGTGTCTATATATTACTGAATCTAAAAAAATATTTGGAATTTCTCTTTCAAAACCCATATATTGTTTGACAAACATCCTTAGAAAAGAGATGATGCCTTTTGTGATTTTTTTCTCTTTAATTAGATATTTCTTATTTAGTCCCTTGTGGACATGCAAGAAGAACAAAATGCTTGTGGTTACAGAAATAAAGAGTCTAGATAACACAGTTGGAAAAACAGATGGAATGCATTAGAAAAACAACAGGATGCAAGGAATGTGAAGGAGAATAAAGGAAAAATGACAGAAAAATAAGTTACCGCATTACACTATTGACTAAGGATTTCTCTTTCCTTGAAGGAACTAGATGTCCTGTTGCAGTTTCCCTGCCCCCTCCTTCCCCCTCCCGCAAAAAAAGAACCCAGGTATTGAATCTCAGCTTTGTGAAATCAATTCTGAAACATATTTTGACATGCTGAAATCATCATTCAGAATAAAATATCAACCTAGTTCAGGCCTGAAATAAAATCCTATTCTTAAATCTAGATTCCCTTTGTGTAGGCATTACTATGAATGACCAGAATGTGCAGAGAGTGAGAGAAAAATTTCCATGTTCATGCAACAGATCAAATCTCCTGAATCAGCCATTCTGCACAGTAGGTGTTATGGGGAGAGAGACAATGGAAGCAGTAATGAGATTCTGCTAAATCCTCCATTAGAGTAAAACTAGAGAACTAGAGTCAGCACCTTGCTTGAAATTTGATGGTTCTCACTTTTTTTTTTTTTTTTTAAACTACAGAGGCACTCACTGCTTCCCAAAAAATACATGCCATAAGATTTCTTTTGCAGTTTTGTTTTTTATATTTTATATTCTTTTTTATATTATTTCTATATTATATAACCTATTTATAAAGTGGGTATAATTAGCTTCTGTAGCAGTGGCTATCTTGACATTCAAATGCATATATATATTCTTATGGACACGTTCTTCATAGCAATTAAATAGCATATTCAAAATATGAGTTTGAAGAAATACAGTGTTTATTTAGGAATACAGGATTAGAACTAACTTTCTGTCTCATAAAAAGTACATTATCTGATCTAATGCACCGTGTAAACCTTTTAATAAAAACATCCAGTCTATCTTAAAACTGATTAAGTGGAGTTTTTTCCACTAACTACTGAAAGACTGTATTGTACTCCATTGAATAAATGGTTAAGAACGTTGTAGTAATATCTTCTAATTTCTAACTGTCTTCATAAATATATTATGTTCATATGTCCGTGTTTGTGACAATATTGTGCTTCCTTGGTTTCAGCTGTATAAAATATTTATAGTGAGCTAGTCTCTCTTCTCAGCTAGGATTTTGCAGATCTGTGTAACTGCTTACTCTGCTACTAATAGTTCACCTAACACGTTTCCTGTGGTTTTCAGAACATACACACACAAGCACATATGCATGTACTGATTTTTAAAGTCTGTTATGCCAAGTTTCCAAGGATTTAGTCTGTGATAAACTTCAAAGTTCATAATAGAAGATACTTCTTTTCAGTGGATTCAGAAAAACCTGTTTCTGAATATTCTGGAAAGCAATTCTCCTTTGTTTTTTTGCTACCCATTTAATTTGAAATTACAGTCTTTTTTTTTTCCCCTCATGATCCAGAACATTGCAGGGTGCATATTCTACAACTCTGTAGTGTTCCTCTTTATAGCGAGGAATCATTCTTTTACAGGTTTTTTCAATGAAGACCTTTGCATATTTTACAAAACAGATTTCAGTTCAGAATCGTATCCAATATGGTAATAAATGAAAACACAAACAAACGTGTGCAAAACTTTTCAGGAAACATATGCTGAGGCATTACTTGGGAGAAAGTATATAATATTCTATTTCTTTACAGCAAAAATAACAGAGAATAAAATAGTAATGACTAGGTTCATAACAGGGATGGTTATCCACAGCATATCTTATACAACATTCATTTAATTAATTATTTTTTATAGTTTAATGTGACTTCTGGTTTAAAAAGGTTCTTATAAGGAAAGTGTATAAGATTTTTGTAATAACAGAACTTACTGTGAGTGACAGTAAACAACCCTGTAGAATGCTGCAAAATCCTGTTGTTTGTTTAACAATGGCTTTAGCAGGTGGCATATGGTAAGAGAGAGTCTGTCACCATCTCCAGGGTGCCAGACATTCCACAAATTTTCTGTGCAAGGAATTTTTTGGTAGATTTGGATTGTAAAGGCACGTGAGCATCTGCTGCCTGCTTAATCTCATTACCATTGACCAAGTTAACTCCTACAGCTCTCAGCTTAGCATCAAGAGCCAGCAATTTTACTCTTTCATTATAAGCAGCAAATCTGACAATATTTTCAAAACATACTCCATGCTAGTACAAAGAATGATGTGGCTGCAAATTAAACACATTTTTTTAAGATCATTTCTTTAAGATTTAATAGACCTTCAAATGATAATTTAACTTGGCCACCTGCACCATAGTATTATTAACTCCATGATTTGAGAAATAAAAGACAATCTAAATTCTTTAATCCTGACCTACTGCTTACAAGAAAACCTAGGCCTAAACCAAAATATTTATTCCAAATTTATCTGAATTTGAAAACATCTAAAATACTTATATTTTACAGAAAGCTTTGTATTGCTATAGATGACTACAGTATTTTACTTTCAGGTAAAATAAAGTGTAATAATAAAGTTCAATGAGGTCCATGGAGTTTCTAGAACTTCCTCAGTCTCTACACTGGAAATATCTCCTGGTATTTAGTTTATAGACTGTTAGTCATTTAAGATAAAACAATTGTTTTTTCCTGTTGGTATTAAATTGTCGTGTCGTGTAGTGTTAAGTGAGAAACATGAAAGTCATTGGAGAAATAAAGTTAAGGAAAGAATTAGTGTTTACCTTTAGTAATCCCCTTACCTTTGTGTACCATAACTGTTTCTCTTGAGGACTACTAACATCATAATCTCCCCATAAATATGAACTTATCTTTTACCACTGGTAAATTAGATCAAAGAAAAGTTTTATAATGATGGGCCAGGCTACTGAAGGCTTTTAGTAAGATGCTGGTGAAAACAGTGAGAAAATTCATGTGAAGTTTTGCAGCATGCTTCTGGACATAGTAGGCTCTTAGAGCAAAAATTGGATGAAAAGTGATGTTTTAGGTCTATCATCATCATCTATTTTTTTCACCAATTATGTCACTCTGTCTCCAAAGAGATGTGAAATGTGCAACAAATGCATTGTCTCTTTGGACTGCTCTTGGCTGTTTGATGTATGCCAGATCCCTGACTGCCTCCAGAAAGATAATCTTGTACTTTGTGTCTACTATCTACTCTTTAGTTTACCTACCTTCAATATAATGTTTGGGTTAGATCCACCACTTGAATCAAATATGCAGCATCAGAACCCAAAACTACATCAGTCAGGACTCAAGGAATACCCCTTCAGAACAGATTTTTGGAACAAAACTCAAAGTGGGTAATGCCAGTATTTATCTTACTATGCCAGCACACCACTTCGATTTTAATCTAAGGCATTGTCCAGGAGGGATATTTGAAACAGAGGGAGAAAACGGTGAGCATCAGGTGCTTCAAGGAGATCCCTGTGCTTTCTTGAACACACACAGACTTAATAAAAAAGTGCTAAGAAAACCTTATTAACAGAAATGGCACCTATTCCTACGCACCTATTCAGTCTTGAAGAGATTCTACTACAAGTATTGTTTTGAAGGTTTTCATTAAATTCATAAGCAAAATTTGTACATGAATAGTGAAGGGGATGTTCCCCTCCTGTAGCAGCAAGGACCCCTCCCTGAGATACCTGCTCCCTTGTGTGGGCACGGGGCAGTCGTTGGGGTGGCCCCACCCCAACGGCTGCGAGCAGGGGGTGGTGGGTGGACCAAGGAGGGGGTCCGATGTCACAGCTTCTGCACCTTAGATAGGAACATCCCCCATTTTACCTAGGAGCCAGCCCGACAAGCAGACAGAGTCAGGTCACCTGTAAAGCAGCACATCATGGTTTAATATGGCTGCGTTGGATAAATGGGTAGAGAAAGCAAATTGCCTCTTTCCCCTGTATGCAGCATTGAAGAATTTGGATAACTGGGCGGCGGTAACTCGAGGGACCCAGCCCAGATGTAATCAGCAGGATATTCTAGCTGAAACAGAGATAAAGGCTGGGTATTTTGGTTTCCAGGACAGCTACAATTGCTTTCAGAGATCTGGCAAACCAGTAGGAAAGATGTCACTGATTTTGAAATAGCTGGAAGAATGCGCAGAGAAACCTCTCTTCCAGAACAAATAATCCTTCCTTTATTTTTATGACAGCTCAAAACAGTGCTGGTATGCTGTTTATGAGAAGAAAAAAAAATGACAACTCCAAAAACAGCTACAGAAGATGAGCTTTCCTTGAG
>NW_010582324.1:96770-174035 GCF_000705375.1 Tinamus guttatus | reverse complement strand
GGTCTGTATTTACACTCAGTTTCCCATACATTGTTTAAACATGAAATGGAGTTTGTTGTGTTACTTCTCAAACGCTGCAACTGAAACTTCAGCTGTTGCACAAATAACATACTAATGCAAGACCATAGATAAAGACCAGGCTGTTGGACCCTGAGGAAACAGTCCTCTGAACTTCCACACTTAACACAGGTAACTAATGATGTATGTCATGACTACTCCTCATGAAAAATAAACATATTCTAATATGTTGATATATAGATGGGTTGTATAGTTGTGTATCAGCTTGTAAGAACAAGCTAATCCCTAAAACACAGAAAACCATAAAGAAACTACCTGATTTTACTGAATGATACTGCTATCTGATAATCTATATTGCTGACTTATTGATATGTATCTGAACAAGATGAAAAATACATCACAAAATGAACTGGACATTATTCAGTCAGATCTATGAGTATTTTTAGTGCACCAATCACTTCTACATACATTAAGTCTGCAGTGCTTAGGGATTGTCCACATAGATATTAAATATACATAAGATCACATAACCCACGCACACATATATGTTTGAATAATTAGTATTTAAATATATTACATTATAATTGCTTCCAGTCAGTTCCCTGAATAAGTTATAATTATATATAACAAATTTTAAAAGGAAATCAAAATATCTGGTACCACAAACAAATCATATGCTTTGTAGCTTTAAAAATTTTCAATTTGGAATACTCTAGCTTTCACATGACACAAAGCATATACACTAGTTTATAAAATGTTTATACTATTTAGCACTTATCTATTTAGCACATTTCAACCTTCCAGTTTCTGAATGGAAAAAAGGTTTGACTTGAACTTTTTTTCCTCCTCGCTTCCTTCTGTAGAGTCTTGGCTCTGAAGACTCAAATTTTTAAAAAATTCCCCAGAGAAGAGCAAATTTGCTTTTGTTGCTAATTCTTAACTTGTTTCTTCCCCTAAGAATAACTGCCAATTGTTAATTCTTAAGCTATTTCTTACTCTTAAGAGTAAGGGCTAGAGTATATATATATATATTTTTAATTTAGCTTTTGGCATAGTCTCATATCATTTCATGTATTTAACACTTGCCTTTAAAATATATGCATATTTGCCCTTGCTATCTGCATATATGAATTGAGTTTAATTATGCTCATCATATTATTAAGGTATTTGTGATGGAATTAGATATAATTCCAGCAAGATTATCACTGCTGATGGAAAGTAGGAGACCTGTTCTCAGGACTTGTCTCACTCAAATTCAGTCATTTAAATTCAATGATTTATGTTACTAGAAAGATGTTAGAAATAATTTACAATATAATTTGTCATACACACAATTCTCCTTACCTGCTGCTGTTAATAAGCAGGATGAGAGATTCTAGCGAGCTCCTAAACTTGGCCTGGTTATTCCCCCATCAGTGCATAGGCTTCAAGAGGGATACATAGCCAGGAAGAAACCTATCTGGCATGCAAATAATCTTGAAGGTAAATCCACACATTCAGCCAGCAGGTGTCTCCCTTATACCCGTACAGTAGCTGCATCAGCTTGTTCTACCCATGCACATTATAGTAAAGTCTATAAGTATTTGAGGGGGTGGGAGAGAAATACTATTTGCATTCTTGAAAGAGTATGAAAGCACAGAAATATTATTTAACAAAACTTTTCCAAATCTTTTCAAAGTTTTCCATGCCTTAGCAGGAAGTTTAGAGAATCAGTTATTTTACCAGTGTTACTCCTACTCTTCCATATACTACATTCAAATGATTTTGCACATACCACAATACATATAGCTTTAGAAACACAGCAGCCAACAAAGCCCTTCTCTGGCACAGCACTAGTAACTGGAAGTTACTGAGAAATACTTTAGAAACACTTTTGATTAAAAGATTAAGACTCATAAATCTTAGTGTTTGATTTAACAAAACTATTCGACACGTCAGCTAACACTAATGCTCATCAAAATGGCATGAGCTACAGGAAAAAAAAACTGTAAGAAGTATTGCACATTCATATCTTAAAATTCTACCTTTTCTTCCGAATCATTACTAAATGCTAACATCAAGCACATTTGCAAGGGGAATTTAAAGGCATATATCCACTTCTGTTTGACATTTCCTGCTTTACTGCCCTCAGAGCCCTGTCTTGGGTTTTGCACAATATCAAATGTGTCTGGATTTCTGAAAGCCCAGGAGAGCAGGAGATGAGCATGCTTTTGAGAGCCAAGAGTTTTCCTGTTTCCAAAAACCAAACAAAAGGGAGAGCTTGGCTGGCTGCAAAGGCCATGGGAAGAAAAGCAATAAATCGCTGTGCCCAGGAGAAATGCTAGTGAAAGGTGGAGAAGTAACAGCTACCTGCAGCCAAAGAGAACCAGAAGAAGAAAAGAGCTGGAGTTGGAATGGGAACTGAGCTGAGAAGCAGGGGCAGGCAAAATTTAGAGCAAAAGGAAATAGATACAGGACAAACTGGGGGAGGAAGTGCTGAAAAGCAAGGAGATTAATACCTCTAGAGTGATCTGGTGAGAAGGAAGTTTCAGATGGGAGAGTGGGTGTGAGAAGGTCCTAGAACAAGGGTGAATAAGAGGGCAAGCTTTGAAAATGACATTAAGTTCAAAAAGCTTCCCTTGAGCCTTGAAAAGGCTGGGAAATTCTAGTTTTGGTTCAGCCCAGAATCAAAAGCATTGAAACATCTGCAAGCATCTACATGCAATACCACCATACTTCAGGACAATTTATTGCATCTGCCTCTCCCATTCCCCCCAGCCCCCAAACACTACCTTCAGTATTTTAATCTACACAGAAATCAAGGCTTTGTAGAATTCTGAAATGACTTGGGACTTATGACTGCTCCTAAGGGGACTCAGCTGCTGAAACTTCTAGTTCTTACAAATAAGTTACCTGTCAGAGTACAGCAGAAGCAGCACAGCACCAGGACAGCCACAGCTGGATATGGAGCCCAGCAACAGCCACCAACAGGGCCAGGGGACAGACCAGGGCCCTAGCAGGAAGGCCCATTAGGAACCAAAAAGGAAATAGCGCCAGTCTGACATGTATCTGAGTGGCCCGTACAGGACAGGAGATTTCTACAGGATAGGCCCAGCATCCCTCCAGCCTAGAAGCAGCACTTGCCCAACACCCTTGAGAAAACAGCCCCAGGCCCCAGGGCTGAGCTTAAATGGGCCCAAGGGCGGTTCCTTGGAGGGGAGGTTTTGCTCCAGGTGAGGCTGGTCAGGGCCATCAAGGCCTATTAGTGCCTTCCAGGCCCTGACACTGCTATGCAACAGATGAGCTGTGATTAGTCCTGTTTTCTTAGCTCACAGCATGTATGCAGAATGTGTTAAGTTACCCTAGAAGAGCCTATTGAATTTTAAAGCATGCCTTTGTGGCATACTTGTGGCATTACTCGAGGAAATGGCCGGAAACTGAAACATCAAAAATTCCACAGGAACTTAAGGAAAAATTTCTTAACAGTGAGGGTGACAGAGCACTGGAACAGGCTGCCCAGAGAGGTTGTGGAGTCTCCTTCTCTGGAGATCTTCAAAACCTGCTTGGACGCAGTCCTGTGCCACGTGCTCTAGGTGACCCTGCGTGTGCAGGGGGGTTGGACTAGATGATCTCTAGAGGTCCCTTCCAACCCTAAGCATTCTATGATTCTATGATTCTATGATACTAAGAGTATGCATAAGTCATATGTTTAAAATCACATGTAGTGATTTTACAATTGGTTGGATTTGGAGCTGAATCCTTAGTTAGGCTATCAAGTGCAAGGTGTTAAAAGGTATGAATATGCTATAAGAGTAAATGACATATTTTGAAAATTCTCTAGTGGTATATTACAGAAGAAAAGTTTTTAATGATGTTTTAAAAGCCAACTTGGCTGCTGAACGCTTATGTGCATTTAGGACTGGATTAGTAAAATTTTCTGTAAGTGCCTTCCAATGAAGATCTATCCCAAAACAAAAAGAAAAAAAAAATGCCTAGTCACCTTAAGTCCTTTGAAACTAGCTTTATAGATGGTTTTGAAACTCTTACCCAGAAGCCTCTCCAAATCTGGCAAGAGTTGATTATCATTAAAATGGTCACTAAGTACAGAACTTACTTCTGAAAAAATGACTTATTTTATTTAGAGATTCATATCCCTCTCTATTTTTCCTTCAATGTGGGATGATTTTTCAAAGAAATTATTCCAGATACTGAGAACATTCCTGAGATCTTGAAGAAATGTCACAAAACAGGTGCAATTTTTTCACCCTCTTCCAGTTTTCAGTTTTAATTTAAACTCATAAACAACAATCATACGTTATTTTAACATAGTGGTGTTCCTGGCCCAGAGAGACAGGGAAGATCCTTCTTTGTCTTCCTGGGCTTTCTGTCAGCTTTTTTGCAGGCCAGATCTCTTGCCTGGGTTAAATACATGATCCAAATAACAGCTTATTTATCATGCTGTTTGGTGATGGATGCGGTGGTGATTGCCTCCCATTCTTTTCTGACTGTAAAACTGAATTAGATTCTACACCGTGCAAATGTACACAATGCGCATTGTAATGGCAGCTGGTGGAGTGCTGCTGTAGCCAATTCTGAGTCTTTTTCCAGTCCCAACTTCTGTTTCTTGTCTTCTATGCATTGCTCTCCTCCGACCCCCCTCCCAGCCAGCACCCTAAAGAAAATGGAAACAGTACCAGGCAATGGCACCAGCTGGTCCTATTTTTTGTCGACAGATATTCATGCTCTCTGATTGGAGTCATAGTCCCTAAAAGCCACATTTACACAGGAGAAGAAAACCCTGTACCTTTTCTCACAGAAAGTTAAGCAGTTTAGAAAATGGACTCATGTCACCCCCAATGATAGTACCTCTTTAAAAAATAAAATGTCATCCCCTTCAAAACATGAATGCACATGAGTACAAATGAATGGACATGTGTACAAACACAGTATAAGTATGCAGAAGCATGACTTTTGTGTCTTTCCCCTTTTTGTATTCTGAAAGGAAAGAGCTGCTACCTGTTTAAAAACACAAGAGGTTTAAACTTACAAATCCTCCTATTATCTTTTGACACCACAGATGTTCTTAATTGTTATGCATATTTGTTGTACAGTAGGGAATCATGAGACTAGCAGTCCCATGAAATTTGAGTTTGAAACATAAAGGGATGTAAAAAAAGGTAACTTCGACTCATCTTCGTTTTCATTTTGCTTATTTAGATTTGTCTCTGCTTTGGTAATCAAGCTTTCTTGGTTTGTTTTTAAAATTCAAGAGCTCTGTAAACAAAGGCACACAGGCATTTAGTTTTAGATCTCTGTTTTTTTTTTTTTTTTTCTGTCATATGAAGTGTTATCATCTGACCAGGATTCTTGTTTTGATTTTCCTGTGTAATGCAATTTCATATAAGCCTATAGTTGGTTGATATATGACAACATATATTGTGATGTGACTATGTAAGTGATAGGCTAAAGGCCGTTTTCAGACTCCTGCAAGAAAACTAAATAGTGACTGATTAATTTACTGTTCACTGGTGTAACTGTTAAATAGACCCTCTTTTTACAGCTGCCCGCTTCTTACAGTTATTGAAACAGCAGAGGAACTGCATCTCTTCCCCTTTCTCCTTGGATAAAGTGAATTGTTCTCTATTAAACTGTAAAAATGGTGTGTATTTCTGGAATTCTGTGGTAAGTGATGTGTCTGTTTTACTGCACGCATGAGGACTAGACGGTACTTTATTTCACTGATTTATCACTCCGTGTAAAGATACATTTCATTAAACCTTTTAATATCTAGGATTTGAAGACCTATGTTCATTTGTGTTTCCCTGTTTAGCATCTTGCTATTTGCCTTGTTTTTAAAGTATTTTTGTTGTGCAATCCAGTTTCTCATATGCTTTGGACTATCGAGACTTTTAACTGAATCCCTCTTATGAATAAGCTGTCTTGGTGACCTTTTCAGTTTTGATTGATTTATCTTTATGTTTTATGGGCTGGAATGAACATAATATTTTAAGAAGAGTACATAAATTTTAACAAATGAACATAAATTTTTAAAAGGTTTTGGACTTTATAAGAGCTTTATCCTGTAAGAAATTCTCCAAAACAGGCAGTATGCTTCTTTTTCTACAGCCCATTTTGCCTTCCTTGATACAAAAAGAAAGCAATTATGAATTTGAATCTGAAGCATTTCTTGTCAGACATGCCTGGATCTTCCATGCATCGCCCTACTCCTTAGTGCTTTTCCCTGCTGTGATCTCTTCTCATCCCTCAGGTGCAAGAGATTCTGGACCAAAAATATCTGTCAGCTTCACCAGCTAGACACTGGGAATCCTTCCCCTAGACACTGGGAATTTTCTGGCGCTGCTGCCCAGCTGCCTTGGCTTTACAACCATTCACTGGTCTTTTTTCCGGTGGTTGCTTTTCATCAGATTGATTGCCTGGTAACTTTGGTCAGTACCAAGTTACATACTAATACACCTTATATTTTCCTTGTAAGTTTCATAATGTCCAGACTTCCTGGCTTTTTGTGAAATAGATGGTGACTAGACAAGAACAAATCATACTCTGAAAAGAATTTACTGGACTCATTTGTCTGAAACGCTTCTCTCAGTGATCTCTTTATGATCATCACAAATATTTACAAAGGTAGAACATGAAATTCACTGAAAGGGTTGGAGAGGATATAAAGTGAACAAGTTTTATCAATTTAAGACATACATGGTGCTGTAAGCTGTCTGTACTATGTTTAAAATTGAAAGCAAGGGAGCAAAACATTCAGAACATACAGATAATGAAGAACAAAATAAACTATAAATGGAAGACAGATGGAGAAAGCAATTGGGAAGCTGTAATCTTGAGTATATCAAAAGCAGAGCAATCATTTCTTTTCCTTGACATTAACGAAACATAACTCTTATTCACTGAAAATTCAGAATTTGTTCTGAATTTCTGTATGTAGGATCTAGTCCTTAGTGACACTGTAACTACTGAGTGTATTAAGAACTGAGTAGACAGTTATTCTGCACATATTATCAGAGAGTATTGAGAATAAATAAAAGTATGTCTGACATATAAAAAGGGAAATGGAGAAGAGGAATCTTATGTGGATTGTAAGAGGAATAATTAGTTAGGAGATGTCATAGAAGTAGAGCATCCTTGTCAGAATTATGGGAAAAATAATCTCCTCAACTTGGCTTCAGCTCATGTTTTCTTCAGAGAAACTTACTGGGCCAGTTTCTGATCATCTCTACCTTAATATAAACTGAGTTGAGCTAAGTTATTCTGGTGTATCTTAGCATCCCGGCAAATGAACCTGGATGGTCCTATGTGAACTGGAAAATCTGGTGATATTTGGTGAGATATGAGTTGAAAAGAAGACAGTGAAAAGTTACATTTTAGAGAAAACTGTGCTGGAATCTCCAGATTTCAAAACATCCTCACTGTGGTTCAGTGCCATTAAAAAAGATGTGGCAACTCAGGCCCAAGTCAAAGGAGGCAGCAGCAGCAGGAGGCATATTGGCTGAATGCTGAAGAGCAGATTCCATTCCCATGGATATGAAAATAGAAGGGAAACATGAAGCAGAAACCTGTGGGGTATGCGGATGATAAAAGGCACGTCATTCAGTAAAATGAGAGACTGCGATCTTCCAACCTGTGCAAGAATTAACCTTATCAGGATATTCTTTTTCCAAAACATAAAATGCCAAGCTTTTAATCTCTAGGTAAAATATTATGATAATTTTATTCCACTGTAAAACTGTATTTACTAAATTTCTGTATACTTATACAGAATTTTCTTTTTATATATACTGTAAATAATGGACACATATACATCTGTATCACGTCTTGATATAATTGAGAAGGAATCAAGAAGAGGAAAAAACACTTAGAAAACAGAGTTCTTGTGCTGAACTGTAGGAAAAAAAAAAAAACACTCCTGCTAGAGTTTTATAGCTACAAAAATGACAGGATACCACCCAGTGTTTATAGGACTCTACCCTGCGGCATTTCCTCAGTGCCATCCATCATTGAAGAACATGCTGGAATCTTGATTACCAGGCCACTTGAGGGTTCCTCAAATGCTATTTCAATAAAAGTGATACTTCACAGTCCTTACTTGTACAGTGAGAAGTATCAGTGAAAACAGCTCTCTGATTTACACTGAGATTTTGATTAATTTGCTTAAGCACGGGGTGTCAGCACCATGAAGCCGTCCAAGGTACCCAAGACACTGACGTGGAGCTGGCACAGGCGAGACAGGGTGTTCAGGTGACCAGTGTCCTGATCTCAGCTTCCACTAGCTGGCTGTGAGGTGGGTGGCTGGAACAGCACAGTTTGACCATGTTACCTGGAGAAGTCTGTTTTTATTCCACTTCTCCTGCCTTCCTCTAAGCACAGCTCAGACAGACATGGCAGCCTTTGAAGTTCCTCAGAACAATAACGTTAAGGGAATAAATATCCAACATTGACAGAACAACAAAAAATTTCTTCTGCTTTTATCATCACACTTAAAAGATGTCCATATTCAAACATCAGAGTCTGCAAATATTCAGTATGTGTCACTGAATAAGAACAAAACTGTGCTATAGGAACGGATCCATAGAATTTTTGACTCAGATCCACAGTGATCAGTCACTGACCAAGTCCATATGTAAGTCGAGGCATTAGTGTACATTATAATGGAACGTTCTGTGAGGATGAAACACAAAAGGATTTTTCCTTTATGTAAATCAAACTATGATTTTGTGCAGACAGTGGCTTGTAGGCTTCAAAGATGTAATTTAAACAGATGGATTTGAAACCTTTGTCTCAAACATATACATTCCGTAGATGAGGCAAGTATAAGTTTTATTTAGGTCTGGTCTATTTTTGTTGGTTTCTTTGGTTTCACTAGCACAACGTTCACTTTTTTTTTTTCTTTTTTTTTTTCAGATACTGCAAATTCTTAGGTATGTTTTGAAATCTGACCTCTTGGTCACAGCATGTTTACATACCTTCACATTTGAGGAAACTCACTCATTCCATTTATGCAGTGTTTGAGTATGTGAATGTATATTCATGACGATGATGACGAGGTCATGAACCAAGGCCCATCTAAGGGGCTGTCTAGAGAGAGGCAGTCAGGTCCATGCCCTGAGGCTGCTCCCCCTAGGGAGAAAAGGAGAACTCGGAAGAAGCAGCAGGTGATCGTCGTGAGTGACTCCCTGCTGCAGGGCATGGAGGCACCGATATGTAGACCTGACCTCTTATCCAGAGAGGTCTGCTGCTTGCCAGGGGCTCAAATAAGGGATGTTACAGAGAGGCTCCCAAGGCTGGTCCAGGCATCTGACTATTATCCCCTGGTACAGTTTCACGTGGGCACTAATGATGCCATGGGGAAATTGAGGGATATCAAGAGAGATTTCAGAGCCCTAGGGATGGCCGTCAAAGGTATGGGAGCTCAGGTAGCGTTCTCCTCTATCCTACCAATGAGGGGAATGGATTCAAGAAGGAGAAGGCGGATATTGCAGATTAACAACTGTCTGCGCTGCTGGGCTTGGCACCAGGGTTTTGGCTTCTATGACCATGGGACTCTGTTTGATGACCACCAGCTAGTGAGGAATGATGGGAACGACCTCAGCAAGAGGGGAACACGTCTCTGCCAAAAGGCTGGCCAAGCTGGTTAGGAGGGCTTTAAACTAGGCAAGAAAGGGGAAGGGGAGTGTCACATAGACCAGGCAATCAGTACCACACAGCCAAAGCCAGATGGCATCCAGCGGGAGCATGGTAGTGGGGAAGGATAGGATAGGATATGATTATAGAGGGTCCTCTTTCACCGCTCATGGGAAACCTGCAGGCTCAATTACTTCCCTGAAATGCCTGTACACCGATGCGCGAAGCACGGGGAATAAGCAGGACGAACTGGAGATCTGTGTGTGGTCCCAGCGTCATGATCTCATTGGAATCACAGAGACGTGGTGGGATATCTCACATGACTGGAGCGCTGCCATGGAAGGCTGTGTGCTCTTTAGGAAGGACAGGCTGGGAAGGCAAGGTGGTGGAGTCGCTCTTCATGTGAGAGAGCAACTGGAATGTGTGGAGCTCAACCTGGG
Organism: Tinamus guttatus; assembly: GCF_000705375.1. The sequence continues at coordinate 163,950 of NW_010582324.1, read as the reverse complement.
GGTGGAGAGTTGAGAGCTTGTGGGTAAGGATTAGAGGGCAGGCTAATGTGGGAGACACTGTGGTGGGGGTCTGCTACAGGCCACCTGACCAGGACGAGGAAGTTGATGAGGCCTTCTATAGTCAGCTGGATATTGCCTCACAGTCACAGGCCCTGATTCTCATGGGGGACTTCAACTACCCCAACATTAACTGGAAGGACAACACAGACACGCACAGCTGGAGGTCCTGGAGGTTCCTGGAGGTTCTTGCAGTGCATTGATGATAACTTTTTGACACAGGTTGTGGAGGAGCCAATGAGGAGAGGTGGGCTACTGGACCTCATACTAACAAATAGAGAGGGACTTGTAGGAGATGTGAAGGTGGGGGATGCAGTGACCATGAATTGTGGAGCCTCAGCTGCAGTGACCCTGAGTTGGTGGAGTTCAGGATCCAACGAGGAGGAGGCAGGGCTGTAAGTAGCCTTGCAACCATGGACTTCAGGAGGGCCAACTTTAGCCTCGTCAGAGACCTCCTCGGAAGAATCCCATGGGCTAGAGCTCTAGAAGGAAGAGGGGCCCAAGAGAGCTGGTTAGTTTTCAAGCAGCACTTCCTCCACGCCCAGCAACAGGGCATCCCTGTGTGTAGGAAGTCAGACAGAGAGGGCAGGAGACCTGCGTGGATGAGCAAGGAGGTTGTGGCATAATTCAAGCAGAAGAAGGCAGTATACAGAATGTGGAAAAAAGGACAGGCCCCCTGGGAGAAATACAGGAATGTTGTGAGGGAATGCAGAGATGCGACAAGGAAAGCTAAGGCGTGGTTGGAACGCAATCTGGCAAGGGATGTTAAAAATAACAAGAAGAACTTTTTCAAATATATTAACAGCCAAAGGAAGATCAGGGAAAACGTGGGTCTGCTGGCGGACGAGATGGGCACCCTGGTTACAAATAACACAGAAAAAGCAGAGTTGCTGAATGCCTCCTTTGCTTCGGTGTTTACCAAGGGCAGCCCTTTAGAGTCCCAGACCCTAGGGACAAGAGAAGAAGCCTGGAGAGAGGAAGACTTGCCCTGGGTACAGGAAGATTGGGTCAGAGAGCACCTAAGGAAACTCAATACCCACAAATCCATGGGCCCTGATGGGATGCACCACAGAGTGCCGTGGAAGCTAGCGGATGTCATGGCTAAGCCGCTCTCCATCATCTTTGAAAGATCCTGGAGAATGGGGGAGGTGCCGGAGGACTCGAAGAAAGTCAATGTCACGGCGGTCTTCAAAAAAGGCAAGGAGGCGGACCCAGGCAACTACAGGCCAGTCAGCCTCACCTCCGTCCCCGGAAAAATGATGGGATGGCTCATACTGGCCGTTGTCTCCAGGCATGTGGAGTACAACAAGGCGCTCAAGAGCAGTCAGCATGGATTCACCAAGGGGAAATTGTGCTTGACTAACCTGATAGCCTGAAATTCAACAAGGCCAAGTGCAAGGTCCTGCACCTGGGGAGGAGTAAGCCCAGACACCAGTACAGGCTGGGGACTGACTTTCTGGAGAGCAGCTCTGCAGAGAAAGATAAACAAAAGATAAATCCTAAATTGAATCCAAAATGCACCAAATAAATGCATTAAAATTTGTCAATTATGTACATTTTCCTAATTAATTTTTCTAATTAATATTTAAAACACTAATAATTAATTTGGTGAGTAGAACGGGGCTTAGCTGTCAGTATTCCTGCAGCACAAAAAGAATCAGTTGAAAGGAAGCTTAACCACATTTGATACAGATATGGAGGAGAAGGCATAAGCTCAGGTAATAAATGAAGCTGTGTATGCATGTGTGAACACAGAAGTTTACTGAGAGCTTAAAAGGCTGAAAGATGGGAATGAAAAAAAAAAGGTGGGAGTACAGAGGAAGAGAAGAAAAGGAAATCGTAAATCAATAAACTAAGAAAATGTGTTAGATAGTCTTGCAGTTAGATACTCTGCTTCTGTGACTTTGGAACAGCTTTTTAGTTTTCCATGTTGGATGCAATTGTATTTCGAGGACCTTTTGGTTATTTGAGGCTATTTCTGAACAGAAATGACTTCACTGAAATAAAATTCCCTTCACATTTGTGTAATGTAATCAATCTGAATTTATTGAGAAAAATTCTCTTTCAGTTGCAGATGAGCAGTTGAAAAATTATTACTACTTTTATACTAGGTATGGTACTTTTTTGTTTAATTACTATGAAGCTGAACAGATTTTGGAATAAAAAACATGATGAGAAAGAAAAAAAACAATCAGGACTAATGCAACAAAAAGTACATTTTCTTTGCTCTTTAAAAGCAGAAACAATACAAGTTGTCTTTAAATAATTCACATGTGATGCTGGGCCAGCTTCTCAGAAAGCAGCATTTTCATTTTCATTTACTAGTTTCCCCAAATGTTTCATTAAAATTGAAAGGCTGTGTTGGAAAAAAAACATAATGCATCCAAGTATGGCACATTCTTAAATAGGTTACTTCGGTCACTTACCTTCTTCAGCAGCTGGCACTTATGAGTGAAACGTTTTAAAACTGCTAAATGCCAAAGTTCTGATCACTAAATAAAGAGTAGTGAGATGTGACACTAGGACATCCTGTCCTCCCATGGCTTTTCCTCTACTGTTCTTCCTTGTCTCAAGCTCAGTCTGTGGCTCTTCACTGCAGAGCCTGATTTTTCTGGTGATGAAGAGATAATGGACCCTCTGAGAAATAAGACACCACATAATAACAGTCTGCTCTACAGAAATAGTCCATTTTAATTTCATGGTTGTTGCATTATCCCACATGATTTCTCACAAGACATTACAGCACGATCACAATAATACCACTACTGGCATCTACATAAAGGAAAGTTAACTTTAAAAGTGGTTTTATTTCAAGTTCTTTCTTTCTCTTAGCTGTACAAAGCATTAATTTATAATGACAGAATCTCACATTTTTCTCCCCTTTTCTGCTACAAAAGCACATTTATCCTATACATTCTCAAAGCTAAGGACGAGGGGGTTTGTTTCAGTATAAGGAGGGATACTGAGACCAACCACACAATAATCAGTGTGGCAAAACATTTTGAAAGTAAGACATTGAAAAGAATGATACTTATGGAATTAGGAAGAAAAAAAATACTAGTGTTCTTTTAAAGCAAGCTGTGAAATAAGTTTTATTTTCTTTTGATATTTTGGGAATGTGTTATTATGTGTGTGTGACTGCCAGTAGTTGCTATGGATGTTTGTTCAGACAATTTAGCTAAAAATATTATCCTTAGAAACATCCTTAAATACATCCTTATTTTTTTTAAATTATGCTTCTCTATATGTAATTATTGTAATGACATGTGCATAGGATCTGTGTATTTCTGTTTTAAAAATACACTGGTGCCTGCTGCTGTTATAGGCTATGAAACTATGACATGAAACTTTTTTAGAGATAATTTTTGACATCTGTGGTATGTTAGTGGCTGTATCTTGCATTTTCAACAGAGCTCTAAAACCAAGGGCTTTTTTGACAGTGAGAGTTAACCCCTTGCTGTGTCTGTCTCTGTGTCTTTTCTAGTGATAGAATAATATTGACTGCATGGGTTCACTTTTATTTACTGAGGAGTATTAAGAGTTATTAAACTCTTGGGGAACAAAAAGTTATGTCAAAAATACTTAATATCTATTTGCAAATAATGTTTCAAAAAATTCAGCTACTCAAGCCCAATCTGAGCATATATCTATTTGACATAGTGTCCTACATCTGACTGTGACCAATAGCACTTGTTTAGGAAAAACCATTACTGGTAATATTTTTAGTAATATCTGTTACTTGGAAAATACAAGTAAATATGTGGTATACTCCCAATGAGAAACATTCTATGAATCACAATAAAATATAAAAATAAGCCAACAATTTCACACATGCTTTGACTAGCATGAAGACAAGGTATTTTATGACTGCAGCATAGAAATAAATGAGGTAAGGACATATTTCCTATTGGGAATTCCTTTAGCATCTCTTCCTAGTGGTTGGCATAATACAGAGAGAAAAAAATCAGTGTCTACTATTACAGTCAGTAATAAAGTGATATAACTCAAGTGGTAGAGTTGTGAACTCAATTCTAAAGTTTAATTATTGGGTTATACTGTGGAAGGTTCATAAGGTTTCTTTTGCATGACTTCTTTGTTTATTATCAGAAGCCTTTCATTTTATCAAGCACTGTTTTCCCTCTCCCTCCATCTTTACTTCCCATTATTTTCAATAGTTTGGATCATATGAGGCATACTAGAGAATTCTTATATTTCTCCTGTTGCTTTTTGATCTAATAACTCCAAAGCTTTAGCTGGTACACGAATATCTTCCATTCATTTAAGTTTTCCAGGTAAGGTCCACTAAACTTCAAAATGATTGAGAGGTTAAAAAAACAAGACTTTAAAAGCAGGCTTCTGTTATAACTGCAAATCCCTCTGTCAGTGAAGTAAAAAAGGGGGATAAACTCAAAGCTAAATCAAAAACATGCCTAGAATGATCGGTCTATTTATGGTTAATCTTTTGATATGATGGTTTTATCAGAAGTGAAGGTTAAGTCACACCTTCGCTTCCTGAGACTAACAGATAATATGTCAGCTAGCTAAATACATCAGTTGCCCAGGTAGAACTTTCTCTCTAATTCTGGACCTGAAGAGGAAGAGTTCAGAAGATGATGCCACCTCATTCAACCTTAAAAAAAATAGTCGAAGTAAAAAATATACACCTTTACGAGCATTATAATATACGATATATCAGCTTCTTTGGAAATTATCTTTTCTAAACAGATCTTTTAATTTTTATATTTTCTCTGATTTCTAGAAATTTTACATTAGTCTGCAACACACAAATCCTACCACTTCAGGTAAAATGATGAGGTTTTGGAGCGTTTTTGGCCATTTGCTTCCAGAGTACTTCCAGAGTACTTTGTGTGTTAACTTTATATAATGAGATTTTTTTTAGTTATAAAAGAAATCAGAGATGAGGGAAGGAGATGTGAGTAGCTCACAGATCAGATCACCCTACATTCAAATCCATCCTTCAAATTCAAAGATCCAAGACCTGTTTTAGAAACAAGCAGTCATCTCAATCCAGAAGAAAATACAAGTGCGGAGATTCTGGTTTTCCATCCATACATGTCTTGTCTAATGTAGGATCTAGCTAACAATTTCTTCAGCCAAACTTCATGTATCTCTCATTTCCCCTCCTGCATTACTTTTTTTTTTTAATACTGTGTACACTAGACAGAGATTTTCAATAAGCTAGACACAATAATGCCTTGATCAATTTCCGAAGTACCATCCACATGTATTAGGATTTCAAATTAATCCGTCACATATGTGTTGTCTAACATTCATAAACAGCGACTTTATAAGAAATTGTGCTGTTCTTTGGTCTTGGTTTGTTAACTCCTCCTGAAAATCTTCAATTTTCCATCATTTGAACAGTTCTCTGAAGTGTGTGTGTTTTGCCGATTCAGAGCCCTGGTTTTACTAGAGAACATCTTTCATTTCCTCATCTGTCCTTCATTCACTAAAATGGGCACAAACTAAACACAGAGGACAGACTTGGAAGGATTGAGAATGGTGTCTTTAGAGAGCTTGATGCTAATGGCTTTTCAGCAGTACAATTAGATCTTTCTCTCAGGGTGTTTTATTATAGTCCTTATGTACAATTGTACCGACAATCTCAGTAAAATTTGGAAAAGTTTCTGATGCTTGTTAAAACAAGCGCAGACAACTGCGCATATTACAAATTAATCTAGGTTAATATGTTGCTGATAGAGCAGTATCTGATTGCTGTCTGCATTGAATTTCACTTTTTTTTTTCCAAAGTTGTTATACTTTCATTGAAAAGAGTTTCCAAGGGAGGGCCTAGTTACTGCGATGCTGGCACTATCTATAGGCACCTATATCCCAGCATGGAATCAGCAACTCTTCATTAGGTACCTGTATGAAATAAAGAGCAAGGAGATTCAGGGTGGGATCAGCTTAACTCTTCCTTCTGCTTGCTACAGAGGTTGGAGCCTGCATCTTTCTTCCTGGTCTTGTAGGTATTAATGCCTATGGCCTTACTTTGTTTATTTAATTTTTCAAAAAACAGGAGATGTTCTCTTTAAAATACCATAGTCAGAAACTCAAATGGTGTTGGTTTTCCTGTTGCTCCACTTAGTCCATTCCCTAATTGAAGTACTCCAGCAGGGTCAGGAGCTGCATATACAGAGCTCTCATCTACATAGCAGAATTCAAACCCACGTCGCCAAGGCAGAACTAAAATTGCTAGGAGGAAGCACTCTCTATTCCTCCTGTGAAGGCGGTCACACGTCGCATAAGAGAAGTAATTAACTGGAGCATGAATGTCTAGGGCACTCTTTTGAAAGCAAGTCTTACATTCATTCCCTTTCGTCCTCAGTGCAAATTCTGTGTTTCTTCCATTGATTAATGTAAAAAGCATAAACAATCCTGGGAGGAGAGCCTGGTAACCAGAAGTCCCTCCCCTCTCCCTTCCCCTGCTCTGGAATGCTTTTACCAGAGTCCTGATCAGTGTTTTCCTTGCCAGTCCAAAGTACTGGTTCTATGTATGCAATGCAAAAAGGTTTTGACTGCCAATTGTTCTTACTCAGCCTGAAATCAATTGGATTGTAAGAGTGTTCTCCAGCTCGATTGTATGAGTTTTAACTTCCTCAGGAAAAAAAAAAAAGAAAAAAAAAGGAAAAAAAAAAGTGTTCGATACCAATCAACACATTGTGTTAAGACAGGCAGTATTTCTTGCACTTCATCCTGAGGTGCTGAGTCGTGCAAGTAGTCTCAAGAGTTTTGAGATATGTACAGGAATGGAAGCTGGTGACCTTTGATGCCTAAAAGTAAAGGGCCTACTCTGGAAGTCAATAGCATTGGGTAGCAGCTGAAAAGCATGAAATCTACAAAAGATCATTTCTGTACTATAGATAATATAGAATCCAGTGCCCCTCTTCTTTCCTTCAAACAGCTGGTAGAACATATTTTCATTCTTTTTCCTCTACATTGTTGCTTTTATTGAGATATTAAACTGAGGATTAAACTGAAAACACAAGCTTTATATTCTGCTTTGAAAACACTGACATGCTTGCAGCCCTTCCTTTAGAAAAGTTCTGCCTCTGGAGGACATGCAGAGAGAATTGTCTCCTGCTCTCATGTTTTTCACCCTTGAAGTTGGCAGCTTTGTTGTTCCTGAAGAAAGCTGACACAAAAAGAACATTTTAATGCAATCAGAAACAGTTGTCTAGTGCTGAGGCCATTTGCAATCTTCCTATTCCAAAAATAATAAAAAAAGTATTATAAACATATGTTCAATCTCAATCATGCTGTATCTTCTTTCATTCCTGCCATTAAAAGCATGAGGAACATCAAATAAAACTTCTGACTGGATGAAGAGTATATGCAGCATTATTTCTATCCTTTGTTTATTGGTGATGCCTAAAAACTTGTAAATAAGAGCAGTAGTAGACTATTGGGCTGACTAGCATTGCAGTAGATTTTTTTCTCCAGTTATCAATGAGCTGTGGTTTTATTTAAATGCTTTCATATTGATAAAAAAGCTGGTGAACCCTTAACATGCATTACTTTTAACGTATGAATTATTCATATAAAGCTGACTCAAATTACTCACCATTAGTCACAATATATCCCTTGTTCAACAAATGATTAAAGTGCTATAAATTAGATAAATAGCATCCATACATAAGGGAAAACATCCATGAGTATCTTGCAGAATACCTGTGAATTATGAATATTACAGCTCCAAGATTTGGAGCAAACAAATCTCTGTTCAACAGTAGGCACTAGTGCAATGCAAACAAATTATGGCATGAAGAATATATTTGCAACAGTATCAGTTATCCTGATAGTAAACTGTTAGTGACCTTATTAGGTCGATTAGGTACATTCTTCTGATATCTAACAAGCAGTAGAAAATAAGTCAATAAAGAGGATGTCTTCCTGGAGGATCTCTTCACTTTATCATAGGATAGGATTTAAAGACTACGTCTGGACAGGGGAACCAGATGAACTTTCCAGCACACATGGGCAGGATTAGACTCAGTCATACATGAGATCCTGTCTCCCTGTTCCCTGTGTCCTGGCTTTGTCTGGCTTTCCAACCAAAGGAAAAAAAAAAAATGGGTGCACAGGCCACCAAGTGCAGTACACTGAGCCCTCAGGGCTCAGCCTGAAGAGGGGATGAGGAAGGTGGCACAGGTTGCAACACACAGCTGCAAGGCAAATGCTTGGCTAATGTCAGCATCATGAGTGCCTGATCCCTTCAGGAAAGGAGGAAGAAGACCCCATTTTGCACATGGAGACTGAAAGGACTGACCGACACTTCCAATACAGAACTGCCAAGACAGAAATTAAACCCCGCTCTTGCAGATCATTTTCTTAAGGTTCAAAGTCTGCAGGAATATAAAAACATGGAAATGCACGAGCAGGTTTGTGCCACTTTCAATTCCAGTGTGTAATAGATATTATAGACTTTGTTTAATTGCAAGCTCTGCAACTGGACATTTGCAGACATTGAACAGTATGCTTTTTTGCTCAGGAATATTTTTGTATACAAAAATCACTCATCTGAGAAAAAATATTTGGAACAAAACTTGAAAATGGGTCTTAGAAGTAGCTAATCCAAAACACTCTACTGAACATGATTAAATTTGGCTGGGGAATCTGTGCACCTAATTCTTGCTATTGAATCTCTTGCCTATCCTTGGATTTGTTGAAACCAAAGGATCAGACTTACTCCAATGCGATTAATCATGTACTGTATATTTCTTGAACAGGATCTTGAGCGCAAACCTCAAAAACTAGGCACAGATCTTTCTGTATAACAATGGAAATTTCTAAAGCTACCTCTTCACTGAAACTTGACTTTAAAATTAAAAGAGCGGGAGGAATAAGAAAGGAAACTCATTGTAGTGGCTCTGGTAACGGTTTATGTTTTAACTCTGGTTTCCTGGGAGAAAAATCATTTAAATCTTGATGGACTTGTACTTACTGGTATCAGCACTGAATGTAAAGTGTAGTATTTGAGTGTGTATAGTTTAGATAATACATAGCATACATAGCATTGCATTTCTTTTAAGCATTTTATTTAGTGTTTCATAAAGAAAGCACCTACAGAAAAAATAACCAAATAATAGGCATGCCACTTGCCTTTCTCTCCAATATGTTTTTGGTTTGTTTTTAAAGCAATTATATAAAGTGCTCTAACGGCTGCCTAATTTAGGAATGTTTTCCTTCAGCAAAATGCAGTCAAGACCAAAGATATTTTGAGAGATTTTAGAAAAAAATATTCAGTGATGCCAAGCTGTTGCACCTATGTAAAATTTGAGGCTTTGTGGCTTTTACTTTTGCAGACAAAGGGGAAAAATAGAAAGTTCTGCAACTTTGGCAGTTGTTTCATGCTAGATGATGCATTCCATTTCATATAAATTAGTTACAGTAGTTAAGCAAAACAATGGGCCTTCTATTTTCCAGCTATGTTTTTTAACATACACCAGAGCTGTCAGTGCAGTCAGCCTGTTTCCCCAGTCTGCGAAAAGGTTTTATGTTCCAAAAGGCTTCCACCCCCCACCCTCTGACGGTGAAAATAAATCAATTTCATCTGCTGGTAGTTTCATTTCTTTTTCTTTCCCCCCCTTCTTTTTTTCACTTCCCTCTCCTCCTTTTGTGGGCCCCTTTCCACAATGCCATATGGCAGCTGAGGGAAGGGTAGAGCGATGATCTGCATTTTCAGCTCTTAACAAAAGATGCAATAGTGTCAAAGAGGCTCATGAATGCATGAGACACATACGTGTATAGAGAAGTGCCTCCAGTCCTGTCAGGAGGGACTAAAGAGAAGGCTGATAAACCTGACATGGCTTTAGAGCAAAGAAAGGCAGCAGTCGTTCTCTCTGTAGTTCATCTCGCTCCCATCCGTCTCCCCCTAAGCCCCCCCGCTTCTCCTCCCACCCCTTTGGTTTCATGCCAAAATCCCATTAGCTCTTTTAATGACATGTAGTTTGAAGTAAAAGCCTGTGGCAGAACAAGAAAGGCACAAGATCAACCATCTTATCTATTCGTTTTTGATACATGTATCACGAGATAGAAGTATTTCAGCAGGGGCTGAGAGTGTCAGCTTAGCGACGTGAACAGCAAAGAGAAAAAATGCAGCAAGATGCTGTAATCATTTTCTCAGCTGTCCCAGTTAATCTCCCTAAATCTTAACATATGAATAGATGAAACTTAATTTTAAAAAGCCGACAAAGTTTTCAGTATTCATGCTAGAAATGCAGCTTAGGCTTTGCTTCCCCATCCCCTCCCCAAGACTTTAAAACTTTTAAAGACATTCCCAGTAGTCATTGGGCAGCAGAGCAAGTACACAGAGTATTAATTCAACCACTTACTTAGGACTTCTTTAAAATAAAGAAATTTCATCCACATTCTAGCAGAAGGGTCCACAACCCTGCACCACTTGGTCTATTCTGCACCAAAGGTCTATTCTATCAAGGCAATCTTCTTTTACTACAACAGAGCTGTAGAGAAGTACACTGGTAATGACTGTATATATAAAACACGTTATTTTATTCATTGTTTCTCAGAAGGTGCTTGTGCTTAGTCCATTGAGACAACCAAGAAACAGTTAAACTTTCTTAAGAAGTTAGTGAGATTTACTACTATCGTAATGCCATTTTAAATTATAATAAAAAAATTTAATAAGAATATATTTTTAAAAACACTTGAATCTATCCTGGAGGCATGAATTCAATTTTTCAGTATCCATATATGCATTCCCAATTAGCCCAAATAACTTGGAATATAACTATTGACCTTACATAGTCTCTCGTGCTAAAATGTATAATTGAAAGCTTCTATTGGATTTACCTCTATTTAAAGACTGGCTGGATTTCCTGGTCATGGCAACCACTCTTTAAACCCCGAGTTTGAATAGAACTGTGACAAAACAAGTTGGCTATTCAACATTTCTTTTTTTTCTTTAAGAACATCTGTTTACATGGCTGATGTCCACTCATTCCCTCTAAAATATTATTTTGCATAAAAGTTTAGGGAATATTTAACCATTTAACTTATTTACAAATTTTCACTTCAAATTCTTCTTAAAGGACAAGCTGTTGTGAATTTAAGCATGACTGCAATCACGAAATATAGCAAAATAAAAATATTAGAATTCTTGGTCTGAAGTTGTTTCATGTTTTCATGGAATATGCCAATATTCCCTGCAATTTTAAGGATCCAACTGACTTTGAATTTTAAATTCATTATTGCTTTTATAGATCTCTGCTGTATGTTACTGATTTGATTTTGGATTCTTTAAAAATCTCCATATAATCAGTAATATTTCCTTGATTCCACCTTTTAGCTTTATTCAGAAAAAGGCTGGTAATCTCCTTGCAGTGGAAAGGTACTTGCTCTCAGTCAAAGCAGTTCAATTCCACAGTAGGTGCATCACATACTAGGAAAAGACAAAGCAACTCATCTGAACAGAGATAGTAAAGCAATGTAGATAATTCATATTCACCCTACGCTGATATTGTTGGACGTGCTTACAAATGCAAACCTATGAGCTCCTGGGACATGTGATCGCAGACTCACCTTCTTATCTAATGTATCTGTGCTGCCAGTCTGGTCCTGAAGCACTCCTCAGTACTGTCCTTTGTGACCCATGCCAGGCATCCCTCCATTGCACCCTACATCCTACCTCATTTCCCTGTGTAACTTGCTTAATTCTGAGTCACATACACACAGACTGTGGCAGCACATTCATTCTGGCATGAAGACTTGATGTGATCCTCTTGGCTTTAATCTGCACTTACGTCTTTGTGGACACGCCACTCAGTGACTCACAGGCTGCTGATTAGAAATTTCTATAGTCGTCACAGGGAATTCACCTGCGTCTTGGGATTTAGCCCATATCTTACTTGCACCTTGGCCACATTCCCTGTTTGACTCTGCTCCAACCAGTGCACAGAAAAGATAAATCATTGCCTGCTTTGTTCGGTATGGAGCCAGTAAAATAGTGCATTTGGGGAAACGTCGTATGTCTGTTTTTCAAGAGCACAGAAGGCGGTTTATTCCTTTTACCATATGGTGTAACTGAGGCCCATTATTTGGGAACAGAAAAAAAATAGTGGTTTGAGAGGTTATATATAAATACTTATTTTTCCCCTTCCCCTCCCGCTCTATAAGTACTGGTTTAAAACTGAAAATATTTTGATGGATAGGCAGATATTTTTCTGAGCTACCATAATCATGCTAAGAGATCCCATTACCGCATCGGTGACATGACTTTTGGTCTGGTTTAAACACATTGTAAACACATGAAATGCCAAGTTTATCAGGATAAAGCATAAAGGCACATTACTTTTCTGTGATGACCAAAATTTAAGAAATGTCCGTCTTTGCAGTACAGAGTAATATTCCTTTAAATAACAGAAAGTTTTGTACAGCAGTATCTCTTTTGATCCAAAACGGACAAAACACATTAAGTTCAAGAATCAAGCAAATCTGACATTTACCTACTAATCTTTAGAGTAATGAACCTGAGCAGTTGTACTACTGGGGTCTTTTTTTTATTCTTCATAATGCCACCATCTTCAGGTTTGGTCCACAGGGTAAAATATTTTCTGTAGAGTGTAGCAGAGAGGCATGAAATGTCTAACTTCCTTCTAATTGCTTGGATTAGTTGAGCTAGAGCAATGCCCAAGCGCAAAGTGACTTAAAAGAGGTTCATTGCCTGATCTAATAACCACACGGTGAGAATGATCCACAAATGTGCAAGACGGGGCAAGCCACAGGGGGGTTAAATTTTGGATTAAGAGAACTTCCTTTCAATATATTTTACCTCTTTTTAGTCATAATTTCATATACCATGGTTGAAATTGCAAGTATGGCACCTCAGGTTTATCTGGTTGTAGCAATTTTTTCCTAGCTAGTAACAGATTCATTTCTCTTAAAATTCTATTACTCTCAGCTATTTCTCTCAAGGATTGTAACAATTCTTCTTAAAACAGATCAGCAGCTTTGGTATAATCTTACTTGGTATAACTGGAATGAGGTCCACTTCTAGCAAATCCTGCAACTAGATGTGACAAGAATAGAAAACTTCATTTCATTTCCTCTTTGCCACCCAGCCAGGTAGTAATGAAAAACATTTTGAAGTTTTCTGACTCCAGACTCAGTGTTAATTGCCAGCCCTCAGTGAAAGAATGTGGCTAATGTTATAAACATCTCTCCCTACAGCTTTGACATTAAGCAGGAACAGCACAAGAGGGGTCATTTCTCATGTGCTTAGCTGACAAGTAAAGGAAGTAAGTGCGGAATAAACATATACATCTTAACAGATTAATTAAAAAGGCATTTTCATTATCTTTGATGTTTACAAAACAGACTTCATGTTCAGATAAATTAAAACCAGAGCATATACTGTAAATTATATGAGTAGACTTGAAACATTACACATATAGAATCAGAAGACTAATTTACACGGGCTCAACAACTTGGTCTCAAACTCCCTACTCATGCAATTTTTTTCATATGTAGGTGAATTCAGTCTTGCTCTATGGACATGAAGCTATAGATGAGGTTCAAAATTAAGGCCTTAATTTCATTAGCAGACTATTTGGCAATAATTCTTAAATGCATTCATATGATTTTGACTAATCTGTATGCATTATTTTGAATCTTTTGATGTAATGCAAGTAGTTGTGAGTAGCTGACATTCAGTGTTTAATATTTCAGCTGGCTTTGATGAATGTTACTGTGCATGTGATGAATGTGCATGTAGGTCACATACATTTGTGTTTTTCCCCCAGTACAGGAGTAAAATTGATAATAAGTAATTTGGGCTCTGAATCTGTGCGGTCAGGCAGCAGAGCAGTAAAACATTTTAAGGAGCGTAAATCATCTCAATTTTGAGCTATGTGGAACTTGCTGCTAGGCAAAAATTCATAGTTACAAATTGAGATCTCATGTGCAAAATTTAATTCTCCGATCAGATTCACACAAAGCAACTGCCTGTGCGAGCACCATCTTGATTGCAGTGAGTATTTTCAGAGCCTTGCCAGATTACTTTTTTTCTGCTTATGGCTCTGATGAAATGCTGTTGGAAACAATACTATATTTCATGTTAAATCATAGTGGGAACACTTTAGCTGATGATCCTGAAATTCCCCACTTCTGAGCAAATGAATGTCAGAAAAACTAAACCTTTGGACATTCAGATGTTCAGAAAAGCAATCAGATGCAGAAAGTCAGCACAAGCAAGGCAACACTGGAGTAATTTTAAAAAGTGTATAGATTTATTTTTATACAGAAATAGGTTGCATTCAGTATGGACTTGCTTATAAATTTGGAAAGTTTGTGAAGCACAAAGTGTACAGATCAAGGCAAGCCTACTGACTGGGCACTCTAGAAATGTATCAGACATCTGAAGAACAGTCTTTTTGCTTTAATCTTGCCTATTGTTTGAGTACTTCAGGCACAGGACAAGTGAGGGCTTTTAATTTAAGAAGGAAGTGGAATGATCCTGTATTGAGGGACAGCTGAAGGATTCTGTCAGTGCTCAGGCAGCCCCATAACATTGCATCTAAGAACTTCTGAGAAGAACAGCGGAATAGGCAGTATTCTTTGATGAAGTTCAAGCTCTCCTGAAACCCTGCAGTAAAAGCCTTGTGGTGGCCAACTCCAGAGCTCTAACAGAAGAGCAGCAGGGTCTGCAGGTAGCCAAGGCTCCTTGCCTCCTCTTCCTCTCGTATCCCGCATATCCCCTGCTCTTCGTAGTTTTTTTTTTTTTTTACCTCAGATCAGGGAGTCAAAAGGAACTCTGCCACTCCTTCCCACTAATTCACAAGGAATACATATTTAGTTGGAAATAACAATCAGAAGTTTCTGAGGTGTCAGATCTAAACACAGATCTAAAGCACCTACGGAAACTCGATACCCACAAATTCATGGACCCTGATGGGATGCACCACAGAGCACTGCGGGAGCTGGCAGAGGTCGTAGCTAAGCCACTCTCCATCATCTTTGAAAGATCCTGGAGAATGGGGGAGGTGCTGGAAGACTGGAAGAAGGCCAATGTCACGGCAGTCTTCAAAAAAGGCAAGAAGGAAGACCCAGGCAACTACAGGCCAGTCAGCCTCACCTCCGTCCCCAGAAAAGTGATGGAACGGTTCATGCTGGCCATTGTCTCCAGGCATGGGGAGGATACGAAGGTGCTCAAGAGTAGTCAGCACGGATTCACCAAGGGGAAATCTTGCATGACTAACCTGATAGCGTTCTATGATGGAATGACCGGCCGGATAGATGAGGGGAGAGCGGTGGATGTCATCTATCTCCACTTCACCAAGGCTTTTGACACCGTCCCTCACAACATCCTCCTGGGCAAGCTCCAGAAGTGTGGGATAGATGAGTGCACAGTGAGGTGGATTAGAAACTGGCTGGATGGCAGAGTTCAGAGGGTGGTGATCAGCAGTGCAGAGTCTAATTGGAGGCCTGTAGCTAGCGGTGTCCCCCAGGGGTCAGTCCTCGGTCCAGTCCTGTTCAAATTATTCATCCATGACCTGGATGGAAGCACAGAGTGCTCCCTCAGCAAGTTTGCTGATGATACCAAACTGGGAGGAGTAGCTGATACCCCAGAGGGCTTCGCTGCCATCCAGAGAGATCTGCACAAATTGGACAACTGGGCAGTGTTTAAGAGAGGTTATATACAACATACCCTTCCTGTGAAAGCCCTTTCGAGGGAGGTGATCCTGCCCCTCTACTCAGCCCTGGTGAGGCCGCATCTGGAGTACTGTGTCCAGTTCTGGGCTCCACAGTACAAGAGGGATGTGGAGCTGCTGGAGAGAGTCCAGTGCAGGGCTACAAGGATGACCAGGGGCCTGGAACATCTGCCCTATGAGGAGAGGCTGAGGGAGCTGGGCCTGTTCAGCCTGGAGAAGAGAAGGCTGAGAGGGGATCTAATCAGTGTCTATAAGAACGTCAAGGGAGGCAGTGAGGAGGCTGGTGCTGGCCTCTCTGCAGTGGTGGCCACCGACAGAACTAGAGGTAATGGCCACAAACTGAAACACCAAAAGTTCCACAGGAACTTAAGGAAAAATTTCTTAACAGTGAGGGTGACAGAGCACTGCATCAGGCTGCCCAGAGAGGCTGTGGAGTCTCCTTCTCTGGAGATCTTCCAAACCCGCTTGGATGCAGTCCTGTGCCACGTGCTCTAGGTGACCCTGCGTGTGCAGGGGGGTTAGACTAGATGACCTCTAGAGGTCCCTTCCAACCTTAAGCATTCTGTGATTCTATGATTTTCTCAGGAAACGCTTCAGAAATATAAAAATAATCAGTTCCAGATGATGTAACAGAAAGTATTTAAAGTTATATCCTAATGACCGGAAAAATAAACATAAAAAACAGGCAGCTTCATAAGTCTTGAGCGTTGTCAGAATTGCTGCTTAAGAACGAATACATATATACAACTACATAGATGGACATTTTTAGTATTTTTTCATGTCTATATTGAAGATAAGGAAACTAGAAGAATTTGCAAAGATAGGGAACTACCATATATTATTTAGTTGCTTTGTCAACGCTGTTTTGAGAGAAGTATGCACATTTTGGAGAAAAATAGGCAACGTTGACACTTGTATATTTAGTAGAAACTTTCAGGAAGTCTATTTACTGCCACCCCCCGCGGTGGGGTGGGTGTGAATGGAGGTGTGGTTTTGGGAATATGAGGCTGTTTGCTGCCGTGATGTCAGTGCTGACACAACTCATACTAAAAGCCCAAGAATTGCATGACATTTTTGAATCTAGTGCACTAACCATCTCCCTAGAAACCAAGATGCTGTTATCTTAGAGGCAGCATTTAATTTTGAAGTAGAACTCTATTTTGTTAGAGGAGAAGATAAATTATGTGTGGAAACAAATTATTTCATCTGGGAAGTGGCTAACAGAATGGGTTATGGGTTGGTTTTGACAGATTTTAAAATCTGAATAGGTTATAGGTTTAACAGATTTGACAATAGATATGATGTAACATATGATAACACATATAAAGGATATATCTGACAACCTTTATCACCTTAACAGCCAGTCCTGTGTACTGCTATCATCTTCAAAATATACTAAACATCCTAGGGGTGTAATAAATCAACCTTTTAATACATCATATACAGAATTACCAGGTTTTAAAATTCAGTGAAGGAGGGACCTCAGTAAGAAAGAGCGTATGTGGGACTAGTGCTTGTGAAAATCAAGTTATGTGGGAAGGAGATACGTGTTGAGATGGAGGCACAGTTAATGTTAATCCACTACCAGAAATTATTTGGATTTAACTTGTTACATCTATTTAACTAGTTATTGGAAAACCTCACTGCATGATTTCCAGCAAATACTTCCTTTTAGAAGTGTTTGGTAACTATTAAAGGTATTAGTAAAAGCTATTACAGGAATGAATTCAAATCTTAACCCCACATACCAGTATTTCTGAGCTTTAGTAATGTTTAAATTTAGAGAAAATAGTACATTTTGCTTATTACTTTGTTATTCTCAGATGAAATTGTTAGAAAATGAGTTATACCAGAAATGACACCAGAAATTTGTATTCAGAAGATGCTAATTCAAATTTGAATTTTTTTATGTCTCTAGGTCTTACTAGCCTCTTGTTTTGTAATACAGTAGTTCTTGGCAGAAAACCAAATTGCAGTAAGAGATAAGGCTCTGAGGTATTGGAAATAACGGCAAAGAAAAACAGTCTGATAATTACAACATTACCTTTCAACTTGGAGAATTATCTGTTTTGTCGTTGGTTGCCTTTGTGATTTTGGGGAATATCATCTGGAGCTAAATTTGTAGGAGGACTAAGGTGCTTATTCCAGCTTTTTTTTTTTTTTTTTTTTTCCTCTATAGGGAGTTTATATGCCTACACAGTGACTGTAGATTTTACTAGGCAATTTGATGCCTAAATACAGAAAGTTTTTAAAATACACAGTTGCTTAGTAGCATTTGAGATGCTCTCAAATCTTAGAAAGGTGGAGGAAGAAGCAATAGATAATCAGCAGGAGAACCAGGATGTACTGAAACAACATCTGGAGGCCAAGTGGAATGCCCTAAGGCAACTGAAAAGGTAGTAGAAACCTGCATCTACCATCCTAGACATCTGTGATGGCTGCATCTGAAAGATACTACTCAGTCTTGTGCATTTATATTTCTGGTGATAGTTTATTCTGTTAAACATTTATTAATTGTAACTGGATTTAAATGTACTGTGAAGACAGACTTTTTAGTATTTTACTTCTTGAAATTGTTGGGAAAATAAACAAAAGAAACACATACATTTGTCTGAAACTTTAAAAATCAGCATAATCTATTCTGCAGTATGTTCTATATTGTAAAGTTTTCCATAGTTGCAAAGCGTATCTCCCCAAACTAAGCTGCTGCTTAACAGTGATTTTTCAAATGGCATGTTCCTTGCAGACTAATTT
This sequence comes from Tinamus guttatus, assembly GCF_000705375.1. The sequence continues at coordinate 145,450 of NW_010582324.1, read as the reverse complement.
GAATTTTCCCCAAGGAAATTGGCCATGTAGGATTGAATTACAGTGATAACAACTGAATTTATATTGCTTATCATGATTAGATCACCTTGTATTCACAGCTATACTGTGTGCAATTTCATCAAAATTTTCCACCAGTCAGCATTATTTAGTATCTATTTAAGTAGTAGTAAAACTGAAAAGAGTGCATTGCAGATAAAAGATGACCTTGTTGATTATTGCACATCCACAGGAGAGAAATGTTTTTGTATTTTAGCAAGATAAATATTTACATTCACTGAACATGTATTGGGTTGGATTGTGGACAACACGAACTCCCTTAAAGTCAATGGCAAGTCTCCCAGTTACAGTTGCATAAAAATGGACTTTTCCTTTGCAGTAAAAATTGCATGTTCAAAATAACTTTATCTTTCATTCTAAATGGAACCAGTTGTTTTAAAAATGTGTTTTTCATGAACTATGAAACAAAGAATGTTTCTGGTTCATCAGCGCCTTCTTCCTATTCATTAAAGTTCTCTAAAAGAATTTCCATGATATGACCCTTCTAAATGACCTTTTCTTTTACCCCCAGAGGAGTATAGAGCCTCACCCAGAGGAGCTTATGCCAAAGAGAGAGAAGACCAACAGAAAGAGAGGCCCAGTATTAGTTGCAATACTGTGATAAATCTTATTTCTATGGATGCTGTTATAAATCAGAACCATTTTCTATGCTAATCTTTGGCGATAACATTATTATAGTGGAAACAGTGGAAAGGAGCTCATTCACATTCTTATCCAGTGAGGTGAACTGACAGAGAAAGCTAAAAAGCAAATCTCATGAGCTTCCCCTGTAATAAAAGCAAAGTCATGAACTTCCAATTTCTGGCATGTCAATGTCTTGCACACTTTCTGACAGACTTTATATTCACCCAATAATTGCTGCAGTCTTTATGGGTAACACTTGAAAGTAATTTTCTTCAAGGAGAGCTTTAGCTAGGTTGAAGAGAAGTCCATTGCAAATTCTTAGTAGTCGCATAGTTCATGAATGCCATTCTATCTGGAGCTCAAGAGGTTTCCTTGCAGCCCATATTTCCTTTTCAACCTTGCCAACCACCTGCTGCTATGGCAACACTAGGTGTCTTTGACAGACAATCAGTAAAGTTTTCTTTTAACATTTTCTGGTATTTCTTTTGATAAGACTTGTCCACCATCAAAGTTGCTATGAGGACTCAAAAAAGTTATTTGGAAATAGAAAATTAAATCTAAAAATTTCGGCTATCACATGAGTTAGGACCAAACCGGAATGCAACATAATTGACAGGTAATAAATCTATAATTATTCACAAGAAAGAACAATCAATATTGTCTGCTAGACAACACAGGAAGTCAAAAGTCAATGAGACAAACTACACCTATATGCATTTATTGCTAAGACTGTAAACAAACAAACTCTGTCTGAAGCCTGTTATCAGAACCCTCACTCATTTTTTCTGCTGTCAAGATGGTTTTTATTATTACTTCAGTGTTATACTTAGAGAAGTGTGTTTAAATATTTTCTTTTTCTTTAGAGAAACAGATAATTCTTTGCTGATTAAATCATTTTCTTCTTTCTTGTTACAATTTGTTCTCAGGTTTTTTTTTGGATAGCAGTGTGCTCTTTTAGTCAGTTTGCTGGTGATATTTCTGTGCTTCTTTCCCATAGTTTGTATTCAATCAACTTTCACACTGCAAAGCATTTTGTCTCTAAAACATCTAACAAAGAGAATTTAAGTGTGAACTTTTTTAAAAAAACTTCATCAGTTACTGTCAATTTTAACACAAGAGCTACAGATGCCATGAAATCATGAAAATGTCCTTATCCAAATATTCAGATTTTCTACCTGCAAAAGGCCTTTGATTCAGGTTCATTCAGAAAATCTTTCAGGCCACCTCCCTGGGCAGTAGATGGGATGGGACGCAGCAGGGGCAGTTCTAGCAGGGTGCAGGGCCACTGACATGCAAGGCTCAGTTTAGTAAAATCTAAATCAAGTCAAAACAAACTTCTGGCTCCTTAAATTCTTTCACCAAATACAATTTTCTAACTTTATCCTCATCAATTGCCTTTTTAGGCTGCTTATATTTAGTCTTCTTTCATTGTTTTATATCCCAAGCTTCTGTTACAGGTTTTGCCACATGACTTAACTATTCAACTCTGCCATTCAGGTGCAGCTTCAAAGCAGGGAGTCATTAACTTGTGCTGTATTTGACATTTGCCAAGTCTTCCTTATTTTCTCTAATAAACCAGCTACAGAATATAGAGAAACCTGTTGTCCAAAAGGTTGGAAAGCAATAAAGATGATTCTGTCAATAACAGAATTAACATGCATTGCTCAAATTTAGTGCAGGAATATATTTAAACCTTAATTTATAGTGTAATTATACAAAGTACAACTTAATTAAAAACTTTATTTTGATTAACCCCTTTTCTGTCCAAGTTCAGGCTCACTGTTCTTTAAAGTACAGATTGTTGAAGTGAGTATGAAGGGTTTCTTCTTGCATTATCTTGACAATATGCCTGCAGCTGAGAGCCTGTGTAGAGCATACTACAAACAGGGCTGGATCTCTTGAAACACTCATGGGGTGATATATAATTTGGAAGTCATGGAGTGGCTTCTTCACCACAGGAGCTTCCATCTTTTTGTACTTTGCAGAATACTCTAACATGGTTGTAGAACTCAAATCTATAACAATTATTTGTTTTCTTCGCTTTTTAAGTGGCACACACAACAGTTTTTTCCATCTGAGCTTGAAAGAACGCTGTCTCAAAGACTCACTGTATTCTGCCTCTTCAGGCTTCTGCAGCTAGCAGATGAGGGCTGCGTTGTGTATGAGCCTCAGGTTTTCAGCTCTGCCCCTATCCCTGGTTAGTCCTGTTCAGCCACAGTAAAGCTCCAGCCTTTCCCACTTTATGAATATACTTGAGGAATATGGGACCATCCTCTGATGGCCACAAATTCACTACATTATAGCACGCATAGAGTACATACAGATGCACCCTGTTGATTCCTTCGAAGCTACTGTGATAATGTTTTTTTTTTTTTTTTTTTTTAAATCTAATTTCAAGACAATTTCTCTACTCCTGCCTTGTCCCCCCTGGTTGGAATTCACAAACTTGCACAATAAATTAGCAGGTTTTGGTTGCTTGGTAACCAAAACCTCTTGTTGATTTATTACAGGCCAACCCTTGATAGGAAGCAGGTGAATATTCTAATTTGTGATATATTTGGGGCCATTTCTTCAAAGGTTTTTGTTTTTCAAGCATAGTACATGCATCCTTTCTCATTTATGCAAACATTAATATTTCCTTATCCCGGTGTGACAACTGTACTTCCTTCTGTACTGTTCATACTCACATGCATATAGATATTTGTGCAGCTCACACATATAAGCCTCTGAAAATGTATCCTCCGATACTCAAAGGCCAAATTTCTCTATTACTCACAGTATTGAATGACAGCTATCATTTAGTATAATTTGATATAGAACAGAACTGCTTATCAAAAGACAGATTTCCAACTTTTAGGTCTAAAGCTATTTACTATATGTTGCCAATGTGTTTCATTTTCTCCTGTAAATAAACTACAATAGCAGTGAATGATCATGGCAAGACTGTGTGAACACAGTTCCAAAGACAAGATTAAACAGAAGCAAATGGCTAAGCACAACACTAGCATTCCTGTCAAATTATTAAATAACTAATTCATTAAACCACAGAGCCAAATTAGAAAAGCTGGCCATTTGTGCATGTAGACACACTGTAGTTAGGATAATTGGGACCAGCTGTTGTACTGCTTTGTTTCTGGAAGGCATCCAACATATCTGAAGGCAACACCAGGGCATGGAAGCAGCCTGCTAAGCGATGAGAGTGTTTCTGCTTCCACCCTTCAAGCCCTCCTTCCTGCAGCAGTGCATCTGACAACTGTGATGACTCAAACCCTGTCCAGTCCATCTAGCCATCGTAAACCAGCTGGGATGCTTGGACTCAGAAGTGGTTGATGAAAAACAAATAATTGAAATCATTCCCAGTAATCCATTATGGGAAGAGTTTTACTCTCCTGAAATATGTACTCATTTTCTTATGGCATTGCTTCAAGACTAAAAAAGTTTCCTACAGTAAAAAGGCAAAATAGGATGAAAATGCTGTTTTTTTTTTTTTTTTTTAATTACATGTGTTCAAATTTCTAGTTGCAAATGTTTTCCATAGGGAAGAAAAAACTATTGTAAAATCTGCAGTGCTCTTCTTTCAAAAACTTTGCAATTTAGGCATTACTGCATAGCACAGTATGGGAACTTACATAAAATGCAAAGTGCAAAAGTTATTGTATCGATGTCTGAAGTATACTGCACACTAAGTAACTATTTCATGACATATATTTAGGTCAAGAAAAAGGACTGGAGGAAAATATATCAAAACCAGTGTAATATACCTTCATCAATTTAATTCTCAGTGGGAATGTTGGCTTGTGTTATTTACATGCTCTACATTTTTTGAAAAATACACTTTTTTCCACCTTTTATAGTAATGTTGCTTGTTTATGAGAAAAGTGTCGGTTAAAATAGCACAGATCTGCTATAATTTGGAGGTTCAAAGGCATAAGAACCTTCAAGCATCTCAGACTTCTATTTTTCTGACAATACACTGTAGCATATGTGGACGGGAAGTTTCTGGCTCTATTTTTCTCCTGCTTCCAGCAACAGATTGTGATGCTAAGTTAGTGACTTCTTTTCTACTTCTAAGAAGAGTGAAATGAATGAAAGTTTTCAGAAGAATAACCTACTTCTTAAAAAATAAATGAAGCCTTAAAATTCCTCTCAACTTCAACTTTCAAATTTAAACTAGTAGTTTTAATTGGAGGAGGATATACATTTGAAAGGGAGAAGTGCAGGAGATGAACATGCGAGCTCTAGACAATAACACGCATTGGTAAAGTCCAAGGCCAATCCTTTACCCCTATAGCTAGCAGTATGGCCACATCAGTGCAGCTGTTCTGCTGCACCTGAACCATTACTCCTGATTCAAACCTGGGGTCATTAATTCAGGCTTTTCACAGCATTGGGAGCTCAAGTTAATACCCTGGCTCAATGCTGTAGCCTGTGGCAACCTCAGCACAGGCTGATGCTAGCTCAGGGATCTCTGCTGCACAGGGCATTCTCTGCTGCACTGGAAGGAGCATTCTGCTATATAAATATTTCACAGCTTATTCGGGGAGGCATCAAATAATCTTTTCTGCAACTGAAGTCTCTGTTGTTCCTTTGGTCCTCTAGAGTAGATCTGAGGGCAGATAAAAAGCTTTTTTTGTTCAGCAAGGGGCCCTAACCCACCCATGTCAGGACTATGCCAAGTCCTGTGTGAGGGGCGTCTGAATTAACATCCTTAGGCATAAACACACTTTAAAGAAAACGAACATGAATTATTGAAGAAAATAGATATAAAGCATAAAAAACATTTTCATTCATATAACTAAACTTCCAACCACTGCCATAGGCTTTTTCTCACCAAAAGAATTCTTTCAAATATAGTAATCTGAATTCTTTCAGCACTATCATAATCTGAAATGTATATCAAGGATTAAATATACGTGTGTGTGTGTGTAATGCTGCTGTAAAATACTTGGCAACTCAGAGCAGTCATCTCACTAACACAAAATTAATCTGCCCATGTCCTAAATTCCTTTTATCTTAGAAGTAGGAAATTAACGCAATTAAATGCCTGTAATCCATAAATATTTCCTTCAAAACAAGTCACCTTTTCACCATAGGCTTTCTTGGAGGCGTAATCAAAATACAAGAGCCATAAGACTTTTTTTTTTTTTTTTTTTTTTTTTTTTTTAAAGTAATGTTAAGAGGTTTCAAATGATAGAGATTAATAGCATCAGCCAAGTAGATACATTCAGCCTGTGTTAGCATGTAGAATTAAGCATGAGAAATGCAATCAAATGACTGAAATGCTATGCCAATATAATCTGCGCAGTTGAGAATAAAAGTAATGCGGTAGTACTCCAGGAGCAAGCCAAGAACTAAATCATAGCTCAGTGATCACAAAATTAGGCCTGACACCTTCGCTAGAGGAAAATAAAAGTACCTGTTATTTATGAAGCTCTGACTACACTGCTTCTGCAGCAAGTCAGCTACAGGAGACACGCTTCCAGCAAAATAGCGACTATATCTCTTCTGCCTATGCCTTTCCTATGGGGAAGGGGAAGATTCATCCCCTCTCACTGCTCCACACCAACCACAGCCCAGGTAGTCCGCTCAGAGCAAGCCCTTGTCTCCTGCCACTGCCGCCGGAGCAGCCGTTTCCCTCTTCACCACTGGCTGCTTAACTTGCAGGTGTAAAATGAGTTTTCCCAACACTTCATTTCTTGTGTTAGAAGGAAATACCTCATGTCTTAGGCATCCGATTTTGAAGGGTTCTCATGTAAAATCTTGGCAGTTTAGTGAACAAGGAAAGGGTGTTTAAACCCCTGTGTTTAGTTATATAATACAGTAATTTTATATCCCTTTCTGTCATTTATTTTTTAAATCATGTCCACATGCCCAATTTGTATTTTCCTCCATGTTAAAAATTTGTGTCTTCTTTCAGTTTAAGAATCAAGAGCTGATCGTTATAACGGGAAGAAAAGTATAACATACATGGTCCAAGCAATGTAGGGCTATTCTAGAAGGAAAACCTGATGAGAAAAAGGAAAGTCATTCAAATATATAGTTTAGCAAGTAAAGGGAGGAAAAAATGTGTTTCAGTGATTTGAAAGAGTTCAGTGAATCAGTAAGTTAAAATAAAATGTAAGCTGAAGTTTTAAGCTTACTATGAAATCCTTGAGCAAATGTAAGAAAATAATTTTAGGTGAAGGGGTTAAAATATGATTGTAGTAAATTATTTTCCAAAAGTATTGTTAAGTTTTGTTTCTGAGTAGGTAAGAGATATGTTTGTACGTACAGTATCTATTTTCAGTATTTGATTAAGTTGGCAGATGGTTACCAAGAAAGTAAGAGGTGAGAAACAGCAAGGCTACAAAACTTCATTAGATAACTTTGGAAAGATAAAATAAAGGCCTTGGACCAACAAGGTGCCCATTTTGTCATGTCAGAAGGGAAATTATGTAAGGTCTCCTGTGTTTGGATGATAGAATTCCTTTGCTATATAAATGATTTGTAATGATGACTTAGGCATTTGAGCATAACCTAGTCTATGGCACTCTCCTACCTCAGAAAGGAAAGAAGTAGAATTAGAAAAAAATGTTTTGCTCCCTTCCCTTGGGAAAGATTTTCCAAATTTTCCTCTAACAGAATAGTAGTTGCCAATTTCAAAACATTTCTATAGACAAATCTCAAAACTGTGGCTTGCTTTCATTAGTTCTAGCACAGATACATAGACCTCTGACTCATGCTATGACCTCAGTGCTCTTCCCCTGCATCCTATGAGTGTCTCATACCTCTTCCTAGACAATAGTCTCACTTCGCCTGCAAGGTGCTCGAGGGAGCCTTTCCTTTGGCTCTTCGTGATAGGTGTCACCCTCAGACCACAGGACTGACCAGCCTCCTGAGAAAGCCTTGGTAGGAGCCATGTGAAGATTATTTGGGACCCCAAACCTCTACACTCATGCTTATGCCTGGAGACAAGCCTTTTACCACATACCCTAAGAGCAAGTTCATCTGGCAAAGGGAAGTGCCCATGAGAGATATCCAATTACGAGGATATAATTAGTGCCTTCAGATAGGGTCATCAGTGGACAGAACAACCATAGAGTTACTCTATGTGGAAGTCAAATGATGCATCAGTTAAGCTACCCAAACCACAGATGCAGCTCAAGCCCGATTTGGAGCATACCAAAATAAAGTGAATTTCTGCAACACTGCATACCCTCTGAACCATGAAAGTAATCACATTGCAAAGTATTTGTAATCATTTTTGGACACTGTTAAAGTTTGTAGAAAGCAAATTAGTTACAGTTGTAGGAAAAAAAAAAAATGTGAAGTGTCAACAATGGAAGCCTTTTGTTGATTGCAAAAGACATTTTCCATCTGGTCCCAAGCATGAAAATATCCTGAAGTGACCTGCATATGCCAAGGCTCAGCTGAACTGAGTGATAATGTAATCCTGCAAAAGTCTCCAAACAGAGGAAATAGTCTATTCATTTTGGGCTATATCCCACTTCCAGTGAAGTCAATAACAGAACTTCCATTTGGCAGGACTGATCTCAAAGTGATCCAGTATAGTCACTTTTGATAGACATACAGGGAGACATCACAGGTTGCATACATTTGGGGCAAATAATTGGCACAGAAAAAAATCTAGAACAACAGTATGTCCCATAGTGTGTACCATTTGACAATAGAGCTACCATAAGATGAAATAGTGCACTGAGTTTATAGGAACTACAGATCATGAAGATGATGCATACCAAATGTAAGAAAGAGGAAGGAGAGAGCAGCTGCAATATTACTGGCACACATTTTCCCCTCATTATAGCTTAAATCATCTGAAATCACAATATATTGCTCTCTACAATGTAGGCACAGTAAAAGCCAATTACTAAAAGTCTTTATAAAAATGCTCATAACACACTTGCAGCTCTTTAAATGGACCTTACAACATACACCAAAAATGGGTATGAAAATCTCACTCTCAGCCACATTAAATACATAAAAATGAACTGAAAAAGGGGCCAAATTAACTATTACAATATAAAAAAGAATAGGTTTAGATATTAAGATGGAAAAAAAATTGTAATCTAATGACTATAGTTAGCAACAGTATAAATATTTTACTAATAATGAAGTGGGTTATCATCTTTGGTTTTATTCAGCTTTGGTAGTATTTTCGATAAGATTTTACATTATTCAGTCCAGCTTGCTCATTTCCTCACCCGCATCTATTTTTCCAGTTTGCCAAACTATTTTTCTCAGAAGTGCTTTGTAGTTACATATAGAGGACATAGCAGATGGCTTAGGAGAACAACCCCAGTTCTGAACATGAAGAGATTTCTCCTCACCTTCAACAGTGCATGATTTTTTTTCAAAGTACAGTAAAAATACAGTTCAGATGCATCTCTGATCTTCACTTGAAGACAGTATTTTCTTTCAAATTATATTCTTCTGAAGAGGCTGTATTGGTTCTGTGCTTTTAAATTTAATTCCTTTCCACAGTTACATTGTAAATTACACATTTAGAGGCTTAGAATAACTGCAGTTTCATAGATTAAATTCACACAGTTGAAGGCCAAATCATATTAAATATAAATAAATCTTAGTTAATGTACCTTGTATCATCACTTATCTTTAACTAAGGAAGAAATAGGAACCAAGGAAATATTCTTACTTCTCTCAACTGAGAATGGCTGTTTTCATTTTCTTTTTTTCTGGATGATAATAACTATGAAAAATATAGTTTTTTATTAACTGTTACAACATGAATTTTTTTGATGAATTAAAAATTGCTAGCAAACTGTCCCTTTAGGCCTAGCCTTTGGAAAGATGCAGAACGTAAGCACTCTGTCTTGGAGAAAAAGCCAGGGGGTGCTGCATTCCTAAGCCTGTGGAGTAATGTGTCCCTGAGGATGCCCTTGCTTTAGAAGGATCAGGAAGAGCCTAAGAAGGACGCTGCTTTTTGTAATCCAGCATATTTCCATCAACACAGTCTGACTTGCAGGGCAAGGCGAAACCTGCTTTGAAGAGAATCCAAGTGTCTGACATTACCAGGACTCAGTTCAGTTCCCAGAGCTAAGGTCTGGGTGCATGGCTGCACGGAGGGAGAATTTTTCCTCCTCCATTTTCCCTTCGGAGGTCATCACAGTTAAGTTCTAAATTCATAACCAGAACATAATTCACAGAGCAATTTACATGCAATGAGAGATTATGTGACCTCACTCTGGAATGCTGCTCACAAAGGAAGTTTCTATAGTTATTGAAAGCAAGCAAGCTTTTCCTCAGCTATTAAAGAAATTTAATCTTCTTATCCCTATATGGAAGCAGTCTTTGTTCATAAAAAATTCCCCTTGCCATGTCCTATCCCCCACTATTAAGTTTTCTCCTCATTTTTTGTTTCTGCAAAGAAATTAATTCTGCAAAGGAATGTGAAAAAAAAATTATTAGGTGCTTTATCAATTACTGCATAATGGAAAACAGAGACACTATTAGAGGGAAGGGGGGGCAGGGGGAAACCCTTAGCAACTTAGCCCTAGATTTTTGGTTAGACTTTCCCTTTCCCATGAGAAATTCTGTAAGAGAAGGACAAAAGCAGGACAATCCACAAGATTTCCCAGATTGTTCTATTAAGGCTGATGGAGGCACACAATTATTTTTCACTCCCCTCCCTCAAAAAAACAATCAGGGAATCTGACCTCTGGTTCTTCTAAGTTGCACCAGCATCCCAGGGAATCAGGTGCATTCTTCAGGACAATAATTAATTCAACCTTACAAGGTTTCCTCCACAAGCTCTTCATTAAAATCAAACCATAGGCAAGGCTATTAGCCCAGCCTGACTACCAATGTCACATGCAGGAAAGAAGAGAGGCAGCTGGTTCCTGCTAAATTCCTTTGGTAAAATGGGTGGACAGTGAATAAGCAAGAAAACTGTATTAGGCTGATCAAAGCTTCATCACCAAAGCTTTCATTATTATGATTACACTGGTTACTCAATGAATTCGAGAGAGAGTCTGGATTACTAAACATGCTTTTCTTTTGGCTGTTTCACTAAAAGCTGTCTCAGATGCTGTGATTGTGCACAGACGGGTTCCCAAATAGCATTCCCATGCTATAAAGACAATTACAGGGAGGTGGGAAGGGGTGGAATTAGGCATGTCTCCTAAAAAATAAAAACATACCCTTTAAATATCCTTCTTTATCATGCATCTCTGTTCTAGGGGATTTTTGTGATATCCCAGGACAGTTTCAGGGAGGTAATGAGTACACCTTCTACATGCACAAAAACATTTTTGATTTACAATAAAATTCTAGCATTCTGGAATTCTCAGAAGTGCCATAATAACTATCAGTCCAATGCACCGTTGAAAGGCCATGTGGAGTTTTGATTTGAAATTTAATGTAGGAAAGAATAAGAAGCAGAAAAATCAACCTTGACTCACATGGAAACACCTCTATGCACACAGAAGGTGAAATCTAATACCAGTTGTTAAGCACACCAAGGGGGAAACAGCAATGTTGAATTATTGTTACTTTATGTGGACATTTTGTTTCACATGCCAGGTTTTTAGAGCACAGCTGAGTTCTCTAATTGGTAAGTGCCTGGAAGGCATGTTTCGCCTTTAAAAACTTTTATTATATGCAATAATATTTTAACTTGATGGCCAAATGGTATTTTATTTTGGAGAGGTCCAAATACATTCTTTCCTCATTTCATGTCAGTGGAGTTTAAAACATGAAAATCAGAACACTTGGTTTGATTTAGCTTCATTTCTACAGTGCTCACTATCATCCTGTAACCCTATCTTTTACATTCAGTAAGATTCCAAGAAACCTATTCAAGTGCCAGATTTTGCAATAGAAAACAGAGACAATGGAGATCAAAATTAACAAGTATTTGTACTATCATCTCACTTCTGCATCATTACCTTAGAACTCTCGGGGCTGTGAGTCAGTAAAAATATAATAAAGTATTTCATTAAGGGGTTCCTCAGTTGTATTGACATTACCTGCATTCTTTCTGCCTTTCCCCCAGGACCAACCCTATTCACAAGTCAGAAAACATACTTTTGCTTTCCACTGGCCATTTGGATTACAAGAAAGATAGTTGTGTCATCTAATCGGAGCTTAATGATGACACTAGAGAAGAGCAAGGCTTGCAAGCACGGATGGAAAGCTGGAGAAAATTAAAGGACTGTAGATAGGGGAGCTGAAGTGAGTGCTCTGCTAACTTAAATGGATGTAATATGTGAGGAAGTGAGGGGCTGGCAGCCAGGGTAGGAGGCAGAGGAGCCCGGCAGGAGGCCAACGCGTGGGCTGGACCATGAGAGGCGCCGGTTCCCAGCAGAAACAGCCCAAGAGGAAGCAGCTGTGTGGGAGCATCCTGCACATCACACAGCCCCCCGAGAGCCTCCCCTCTTCCTCGGAGAAGGGGAGCCCAGCAGCAGCATTGGCACATGTTCCACTCCGGCACCAACAGTTTACCACATCTGTTATCACCAGCTTTGCTTCCACTCCCATTTGTAAGGGTTGCTCTGAGACAACTAATTTCAGCTTAGTTTCTTAAGAGATGCTCTTTTATTTGCTTAAGTACTTAAGTTGTTTTTTTATTTTATTTTTTTTCCTACTCCCCCTCTCCTTTAAAAGGTCTCAGGTTTCTCAGCTCTGCAGAGAGGGACCTGGGTGTCATGGTGGACGACAAGTTGACCATGAGGCAGCAGTGTGACCTCGTGGCCAAGAAGGCCAATGTCATCCTGGGGTGCATTGAGAAGAGTGTCTCCAGCAGGTCGAGGGACGTGATCCTGCCCCTCTACTCAGCCCTGGTGAGGCCACATCTGGAGTACTGTGTCCAGTTCTGGGCCCCACAGTACAAGAGGGATGTGGAGCTGCTGGAGAGAGTCCAGTGCAGGGCTACAAGGATGATCAGGGGCCTGGAACATCTGCCCTATGAGGAGAGGCTGAGGGAGCTGGGCCTGTTCAGCCTGGAGAAGAGAAGGCTGAGAGGGGACCTGATCAGTGTCTATAAGTACCTCAAGGGAGGCAGTGAGGAGGATGGTGCTGGCCTCTCTGCAGTGGTGGCCACCGACAGAACTAGAGGTAATGGCCACAAACTGAAGCACCAAAAGTTCCACAGGAACTTAAGGAAAAATTTCTTAACAGCAAGGGTGACAGAGCACTGGAACAGGCTGCCCAGAAAGGTTGTGGAGTTTCCTTCTCTGGAGATCTTCAAAACCCGCTTGGACGCAGTCCTGTGCCACGTGCTCTAGGTGACCCTGTGTGTGCAGGGGGGTTGGACTTGATGACCTGTAGAGGACTTAAGCACTCTATAATTCTATGATTTAGTCCCAAAATTCTACTTCCAAAATCTATTCTTAGTGTCCAGAAGTACTCCAGGATTACAAAGACTTTTCCCCAACAACCTAGACATTTTTGCAGTTTAAAGATTGACAACTGCATCCCTGCACCATGCATTAGGGCAGTAAACAAAGCACCTACCTTGTGACAGGCAGCAGGGAGACTCCCAGAGCAACAAGTTCACTTCAGCCAGTGAGCAGTACCAAGGGGGACAGCAACAGGTCTCACCAGCTACCCCATGGGTGCCAAAAGCACAACAAAGCAGCTTCAGGGCCAGAACAAGAAACCCAAAGGAGAGTTAGGTCTCCCAGGCTGAGCTGAAATAGCTCCAGGCCCTGGCCAGGGCAAGGCAGGGTAGGCCCAGGTGAGGCTGGTCAGGGCTGTGAGGACCCATCAGTGGCCCCTGACACATGCACCTGCAAAAGGCAATTCTGTCAGGATTCCTAGTGTATTATCTATCTGGAGAAATGTAATCTGGGTAAAGGAGTATCGCCAGCTCTAAATTTCTACTGTGAAATGAGTGCCAGGAGAATTATCTGTCAAGCTTTTAAGAAAACGCAAGTCCCAAACCCAAATGCACATTCTTATAGACAGTATTTTTATGACCTTTGTTATTTTGATGTGAACACAGTTCATCTGTAAGGACAATTCTTCAGCTATAACAACTATATATGAAGCTAGGGGATGGTAACACTTGTTTGCCAAGAATGTCTATATGGGCTTTCATCTCCTTCTAAGTTTGTATCAGTTTATTGAAGCGCATTTCACAGTCCCTAGATTCTCCTCTGACTCTTCAGGAGTCTCACAAAAATCCTTCCTATTTTGACAATAATTTATATTCTGTCCTAAAATCCATGGAAGTTAACTGGAGTCATCCTATTAACTGAAACAGGATTTGATATCGGCCAAAACATTATTCGGAGCTAGCAGATCATGTCTGTAAATACAGTGTCACTAACACTGTCTACCTGAACAAGTTAATTCCTGATAAATGATGTTAGCCACGATGAGGTTCTTTAGCAATGCCCAAAGTGCAACTATCAAACAGTATTCTACATTATGAACAGGAAGTCATAACCTGCCAAACATAATTATTCCAGATTTTATACATTTGTACATGGTAGTATCAATGGCTTTGGTGCAACAGGATACAGATATGAGCTATTTGTAAATTCTGGTACTACTTGCTTTCATTACTGTGTCAGAAAGTTCATAGTGCACAGTTCTAGTGCTGGTTCTTCTTAAATCATAATGAAATCTCAAAAACGAAGTGAGACTTTGAAATGTCAGTCTGGTTACTCCCAACCAGCATAGTTTGGGTGACTCAATCTTTAAAACAAAATTCTTTCTACATACTTGAAAATGTTTGCAATACAACTCAGCATCATAAAAAAAACTCATATGGCTTGGAGTTTCAGTACAAACTCCTTCTCCCATGGCAGTCTCTGAAAACAATAATTCACCTTAGCAATACACTACACCTTAATAGATTAACAAGCTTTCCAATGAGGACTGCAACTAGCCGCCAACACTGACTCATGTCCATTCAGAGTATCATGGTGTCCAAACACCTTCTCAGAGTGTCACTTTAGAGGAGAGAATTTCTGTGAATCAAAGCAAAACCATTTTTCTCTGACACAAATATAGGAGCAAGGTCCAAAAAAAATTTGTGGGGGCCTGGCTAGTCATTAGCCCTGTTATTAAAGAAGTAGATACATCTGTCTGTAAGTTCTAGACCTTTGTTAGATGAAGTACTCATAAGGAGCGATCAACCAGTTACAAAATATTCATCTCTTCAGTTCTGGAAAACTTAGAAAGCCTGCACAGTTTTGTTAAACTCAATAGTAATATGAAAATATTCAACTGAGTCTTGCTTTTATTTTGATTTCTTTCACACCTGAAGTAATATACAGGACATGTAATTTCAGTAAAAGGAACTCTACTTTTATAAACTTCTGCAGATACCATACATGTCTAATTGATTACAAAAACCCTATAAAAAATGAAATGCTTTGATAGCCTTGGGGGATAGATTAGATCTCAAGGTGAACAAAGAGCGGTAACTAAAAATAGGAAAAAAAAATGCTGAGTATCTTTCATTTTACATCTTCCATTGTCAAATATGAAAAGCATAAATTTTACCCTAGTTTAGGAATCCATACAGGAGGTAAAAATAAATTATGAAAATATCTATATTATAATTTAGAGCCGTAATTACAGCCATGAACTAAATTATGAATGTACAATCATATTAAGAATGTGTCCAAAGCTACTGGTGAATGCTGTCTAGGTATGACTTCAGCTCTTCAAGTCAACTATATCTGCAAAACTTAACTGTTAGTTGAAATCAGCTGGAATATTTCTAAGCAAGAAATCTTTCCAAACAAACACTGCTCCTCCCAAAATCCTAACTTCTGTGGAGGAGCTTGCCTATTGCTTCTGTAAATCCTTTTCAGTTGATGTGATCTCTTCATGCCCTTGTCAGACCTATAGCTCTGGAAATGTAATGCATGGCTATGTCATGATAACTACAACAATCCCACATGTGAGGAATAAAGTTAATGGTATATTTATTATGGGCCAAATGCACAGTGGATAAAAATCTGCAGCATTATGTAAAATGAGGAAGTTTATCGTGCTATAGTGCAGCATGTGTTTGTGCTTTTGAATGCCTATCCAGTTTTATGCCTTACATTATTTAATCCTTTCTCATCTTTTATTTTTCTCATTTAGACAGAAGAGGAAGAGAGAGTATCATGCAACCAATTAGTTCTTTGTGGATCATAAGTAAGTATCCTACAGATGGTTAACAGACCACACTACATGTTATGTTCTTTCTACTCTACAGATTAGGGTCACAGTGTCACTCTGCACACACAGGAGATAAAAAGTTCCCAGAAAACTTGCTGGAGTGCTGCTTTCCCATGTAGTGTTCAATGTAGTGTTCACTGCCCCACTCCAGAGTACAAGAGGTGCAAAAGGCCAAGGATATCAGCAAAGCACAGTCTTGAATTCAAAGCTTGGACTCAAGGACTGTAGATCATTGATACACATCATTCTCTCTTTTCAGGCAAATCAGGGGTTTGCTGATGTGCCATACAGCCTCTCGTGCCCTGTGACATGTATTTCTTCCTCCTGTGCTTCCATTTCATTTCAGTTACGGGGGCATCGGTTTAGCAACTGTCATAGTTAGCTTCCTTTGAGAAAAGACTGCTAAGAGACTACGATTTTATCTCCCAGGAGGCTTGTGTCCCTAAAGCAACCAGCTGTGTGAAGTAACATTGAGAGAGGTGACCACTTCAGTGCAATGTGACTTTGCCAGTTATTTTAGTGCGATAGACAAAGAATTAATGTCTGAGAAGGTATTTGTGACAAATCAAATACGAATCTATTATTAGCGAGAGAAATTCTGCCATCAGTTCAGCATACATAAACAGAGCAAGAAAAGGGTATTTCTGGTAATTTCTGAGGAGAAGAGGCCTTCAGGCTCAAGCATAGCCTGCATTCCTCATCGCTTCCCAGATTATGAAGATAGAAGAATAAGAGGATCAAAGCTTTGCATAGCAAGTGGCTCAGCACTGCCATAGAAGGACTGACCCCTCTTCTCATTGTACCCAGGGTGGAAGCCTACAGCTAAAATCCATAACATTTTCTCATGTATTGATCTCACTCAGGCCAGAATTTGTCTGCATCAAATCAAAAATCCAGTTAGACTCCATGCCTGGCTTACCTTTGTCTAACACCATTTTGCTATCTCCTCCTCTCACACATACAAAGGGAGATATAAAATAAGCTGGAAAATATTTACAGTCCCAGTGAAAGAGCCATTGTGTTTCCTCTCAGATGGCTAATCAGTATTCCTAAATGCGCAGACATTGTCTATAGATCCACTATAAATTGAAACAACCTTTCAAGGGAAAGATGTCACGATTTGACATGTACAAACATGGGAACTTTCAAAGTTTTGTTGGTTTTGCTTGAAGTTGGCTTCTGTCAGCAATTCATGCTGCATATGGTTCTTGGGTAAGCCACCTTTTTGTTGTTGTTTTTGTTTCTCAAAAAGAAAATCTATATACCTATCAATCTATGCATGTATCTAATCTATGACAAAGATTCAACATTTTTGTATGCAGCTTTCAGTTATTCACTGCTTGCTTTCAAGCCTAATGCATGCCTATCAGTTTCTATCAATGCACAGTGGATGAATATGACATTGCATTTTTTCCCAAAGTCACCAGGCTCAAAGTTCAGTGTATTTCCTATGCACAGTTCATGAAGCTGCTTGGAAGGAGGATTCAGGGCCTCCTTCGTAGCAGTACCATCAGCATGATGCATGTACTCTGCTCCTTGGACACAAGGAAATGTTTGGTAAGTTTATTTGGGGTATGCAGTCCCCAGCTAAAGTTTCTTGGTGAAAGGGGTAAAAATCCTGTTATCTATACCTCTCTCAAAAGGCTCCAGGGGCAAGTGCCTTGTTCTGAGCAGCTTTGTTCTAGCTCTGCCACAGAGGAAACTTTTTCTTTAAATTTGATGCCTTATTCTTCTGACTAAGATGCCTTGCTCTTCTTCTCAGGTGGTTCCTTTTAGTTTTGTTCAGGAGACTTTTGCATCTCTGATGTAGACTCAAGGCGACTGGCAGTAAGGGATGCCTCTCCTATCAATTCCCATCAGTTGCAGATACAATAAATAAATTAACAGGGGAAAACCTTTCATTACTGCTACTTTAGGAAAACATTCCAGTTCAGTCATTATATTGGGCCATTCAATACTGGGCCTGGATGGTTTGATGGATACTCACACCATCGCAGCTTCAAACACCTACCAGCCTATCAACTTCCCTTCATTATTTGTTGCAGGGTTTCACTATGCTGAGGAAAACAATATGGGTTGCAGGAAATATCACTTCTGACTATGCTGAACAGTTCATTAATAAAAGGTGTACAGTTTACTAATCGTCAGCCTAAGCGTGAATCACCGCCATTGTTCGTAGCTGCTTGATATGTATCAAGCAAGAATTCCATTGCAGCCTGGCCTACTTTATTTGTTTCTTGCTTCACTTTCTGTTTTCTCTCCAGAAAATCAGTAAAATCTTTTCATCAACAACGAAGAATCATTCGGAGAAATACTGCAGGGAATTCTATTATCACATTTAATTACATATACTGAAATAAAAAGATGATAAAACTCGTTCAGTGATAGCACATGTTGTGTTTAAACTACATAAAAAAAGGCATTAAAGAATAACCCATTTTTGTTGTACTTCTAACAAAACTCTATGGGATTCATTGCTCAGTAACTAAGGCTGATCAGGCCGGGACAAGGATCAGCATGTATATCAAGCTTTAGCACCATTCCTGTAGACAATTTTATGAAATAAATAAAAATGTGTTGTCACATGGCATGGATGGCATGGATGCAGGAAATATTTGACACAATGCACTCAGACTTAAGTCTCCATGAATGTGAATGCTGTGAATATACAGTGCTTTATATGTATGCTGTCCACTTGCATGCTATGGATTTGAAAATTTGCTTTGAACTCCTAAGTATATACAATGTTAGAAAGATTATGAAGAAAGCTATGAATGAGAACAAAATGAAGAAAATAGGATGCTCTGAAAGGATAAAGGATTAATTCTTGAGATTTTTTTTTACTGCCCTTTTCATGAATGCAGAACTTCCTCCATTGAGTTTACAGCTTGATTTTCAGAACTCTTTCAAAATATGAAATTTCCCAATCAAGCTCTACAGTTCATTTTTTAAAATTCTTTGCTTATCATATACATCCCGTAAAGGACACATTTCCAGGGAACTCATTCCAGCTATATGAGTCGACGTCGCTTTCAGGCTATATTCACCCTAAGGCAAATTTCATGGAAAAACTTCTAGTACTGTTTATAGACTGTTAAACTATCATGATTATTATAAACTGAAAATGAGAATAAAAATTAAGTGGGGACTCTCATTTTCTTTTTTTCTTGTTTGTTTGTTTGTTATCTCTGGTCTCCAACAAATAAAAAACCCCAAATCCATCAAAGTGGCTTATCCCTGCAATAAGGTAAAAAGCAGGCTTTAACTGACAGGTGAGAAAAAGAACACTAGTCAAGTTAACATTAATAACATAGATTTTACAGTCCAAAATTAGTTAGAGGTTTTCAAAACAGTGGGTTTTTTAAAAATCTTTTTATGTGTTCTGTATAACAATTACAACCTTGACAATTACAACCAAGTGTTCAAATGTAGATGCTACCATAACTAATAGTAGCTGGGTCAAGCACTCATATGTGATTTAAGTACTCAAAGTTTGACCACTTCATTCCCAATTCAAAGTCAAGCTATTTTAATGATTTTGTGTTATTTCCCAGTGATAACAGATTTCATTTTGTATTATTTTTTTCTAACATGAAAGCATACATTTTGTAATTAAGTTTTCACTAGCTAATTATCATATCCATGAAATTATCTGTGAAATTAGTAGATATAAGATAAAATTTTCTACAGTGCCTGAATGGTGTAGAAAAATAAGTCTTTTTCAGAAAAAAAGCTCAGATCCTACTGACTTTCTAAAAGACAAGGCTAGGACAAGGCTTTTAAGTCACCCAGTCATTTTGGTCAACAGCAGCTAACTCAGAGCGTAGAAAACATCATAAAATGTGGAGCTCTGTCTTACAGACTTGCTCAGTGTGGGAGTTGCCAGGGAGCTTTCGCTTACGATGATTTCCGTATTAAAACAATACATTTATAATTTGTCTGATCATTTTGGTTCTTTTGGCAGTCCAAAACAAGTGCTCTTCTTTTGACACAGAATGTTATACAATAATATGTATTATTATTATATATGCATTATATGTATTATTATTATATATTTTTATATATATAGTATATATATATATATATGTATTGTTATTATTATAAAACCATATGACGTTTCAGTGCATATAATTTAATATATATATTAATACACATATGTATGTATTCCCTGAAGAAGTTTAAGAGAAGATCTAAGATCAACATCAGGAAGAACATATATAACCAACAGCGTCAGTAGAATGCCTCAATCACGGTAATGCAGTTGAGATCTCTTGAACAACTGAGGGACTGATTCATATCAGTGGATATGAATCGATGGCCCTAATTATCTCTTTCAGGCATTTCTGAATTAATCACAACCAAAATTTATTTGCCTGTTAACAACCTGAAATACAGATATTTTAGCACCGACTTCATCATTGTTCCTAGCAAGGTAGAAATAGATAATAAAACTTGATGCTAGACCTGGAGACCGTACTGTTTTTCAGTAGTGGATGCTCTATGGGATTCTTTACCTGAAGTGATTTAAATTGACTTGAACTGATTTGTGTTTGGATTAGACTGTTGTGTCCAGTTTTAGGCAAGGACGCTTCTGAACTGATGATTCCATCTTGCCATTCTTTCCCACTCCCGGGCTATTATAATAGTCCCCATAATCCTGGACTATTAGGACAAGTGAAATACTTGACATTTCTAAAGAAATGGAAAAAGAAGAGGATCTTCTTGTGCTGTTCAATATTTATAAGCAAATAGTTTGTGCATTGGAAATAGCAGTGTTGATATACGTTGTCTCTGTATACAATGATGTTTCCTGTGTGAAGACAAATGCTAAGTTACTTATTTCATTGAAGAGGATGTGGATCTTGAAATAACTTCAGAACTGGCTTTGAAAAATATTTAGCTTAAGTTATCTGCTTCTCTGGCATTTTTTAGCTGAAGTGATGGATAATATTTTAAAAATATACCTATATTCTTTTTTATATCTTTTTTTTTTCATAAAATAGCTGCTAATGTCTGTGAAGCAAATGCTGATACATGCTGATACAAATGATGGATGAACTGAACCTTCTGCATTAATCTTTTTGTTTGTGGTCCATAGTTGAGTGGCAAATGTTTAGCAATGTCCTTAGTACCTATTAGTATTAGTAATCTAGACCTTGCCAAGAAGGCTAAGAAGTCTGCTTTGGACTTAGAGAGTTCAGTTGCCCATTCTGTAACTCTGAATGGCTTGGTTATATGGATCATTTATAAATCTAATATTTTAAAGTTAGATCTAGATTTTTTTTTCTATGAAAAACTAAGTTTTTGACAAAATACTTTTCACAGAAAATGTTTGCTTTTCATAGAAACTTGGTATTTGTCATTGAAAATCAGATACATGTACATAAGTACACAGAAAATTATTGTTTTTGTCTAAAAAGGGTATCCAGCATAACTGTCACACACTTGGATGAAATTAAAGAAAATGTATAAGCCAAATTTTCCTTTTGGGGTAAACGCATTTATGCAGCATTTATACAGGCCTCCCTGTTGATAAGAATTAGCAGTGGAAATGCTGGTACCTCATTAATGATAATATCCCTTCTCCTCTCCTTCCTAAGACCATAAAAATATGTTTCTTACTCCCATGTAGGCAGCTCATCAAACCTCAAGAGACCCAAGTTGAAGAAATTCACTAAACAGATTCCAGGCTTGTTTTTTTAAAAGTCCCGTATCAGGATTCCTGAACAGTTTAAGTATGGTCTTGAATAATTCATTTCTAAACCTTTGTTGTTTCATCAGATAGTAGATTTCCAGAGAAGCCTGTCTCTGTTCCTCAGCTGGCTAACATTATGTCTTGTACATTCCCATCCCAGAAGTATGTTTCTAATTAAGCCACATAATAAGAGTTTCCTGTGTAGAGAAAGAGATGGGGAGAACAAATAGTTTTAGAAGTGGAAGTTTTGTTCCATCTAGGATTGTTAGATTCAAGTTTCATTCTATTTAAAAGAGTGAATGCAGTAGAAAACTTTGGAAAAGAACTTTTGAAAGAGAAAAAAAAAAAAAAAAAAAAAAAAAAAAAAAAAAAAAAAATAGACATATATTTGTTGTGTAACATGCTTTGTAAATTTATTCGTGGCAAGGGATAAAATCCTCCTTTGTGGATTAAAGTAGAAGCCCCTCCAGTCGTGAAATTTATTTCCCCCCACTGGATAGGAAAAAGACTAGAAATGATTTGCAAAGGGAACTCTTAGTACTGCTGGCTATGAAAGCTCATACTTGGGCTTTCAGTTAGCAAATAGACTGTGGTTTCATTATTCCTTGCTTACAGCCTACCTTGAGGTTGAAAGTAGAATGAGTCTGCTGAGTATGAGTGCCCATCCACTGGGAATTTTGAAGATTTTGGCTCTAAATCAGCTTACTATTATCATTCCAGTTTTGCCAGCCTCTAGTTACCTAGTAACTGTTAATATATTTTTTTACTTTCCTAGATCTTTGGCATGATGTATTTTTAGCAGAACCCAGTCCTACTAAAGCAAAAGAAAAAAATCCTAGTGCCTCAGGATCTTTCCTTTCAAAACACGTGGCATAATCTCTTTTTCTTCTCTTTTCATTTCTTCAATATCAATGTTTGTTAACTAAATATATTTAAAATAGGACAGAATTGCCTTGGTATTTACCAGGGACAGAAAGTTCATTTAAATGTGTGGTTAGTATGACAGTGTTTGGAATAAGATCTTAAAAAAGCACAGAAATGGTTGCAGTTGTTTTCTCAATCAAAAGGAAGGGTAGCGGAACTTGTTCAGCACTCACATGGTCATGAATAAGTTATTCAGAGCACTCTGTTACTGGAAAATTATCCTGTGGACTGACAAATATCCACACGTCACTACAGAGCCAGAAGCAGTATCAGTATGAAGATACTTCTTTACTTTGAAAAGGAGGAATACTTTATTTTCATAGTTGCTTTATGATGCTAATAATGTTGGCACAAAGCTACCTCCTTCCGTATTTATTTTTGGTATCCTAGATCCTTAGATGAAGGAAACCAGGATACCTTGTGATTGTGCCTTGTGATCAGAAAAACAGTGTTTTAGATACATTTTGTAATGTGTTACCACCTGATTCAAGGAATTTGTATAGGATATCTCAAGACCCTGCCAAATTCATGTCACTTCTTTGACATCACAGGAAGGTAAACTGTCTCTTATAAGCTGCTCATCAAAATATTCTGGAATGCAAAAATATGCACAAGTGACCTCTGTGCCTTCCCACTCAGTGATTTCATTACATTGAGTACATAAACTGTCGCAAGATACACTCAAGTATAACAAGAATTTGTTGTCAGTACTTAGAAATTTGTATGGAAGTTGCAATAGATGCTGTTAGGTGGAATTATTGTAACAGGATAACTGGATTTCTTGCTGGTGAAACACAACCTTAGTATTATGTGCTCTTGCCTTTCAAATTTAGAATTGCCTACTTATCTGTTGCTTTGAACAGTAATTGGACCAATCTGTAAAAGAAACCTTAAAAAAAAAACTAAACATGAGTCATGAGTTCTCAGTAGGAATTTAACTTAGATATCACATAAAACCAATACGTACAAGCCAGATGGTTACACAACTGAGTATGTACAACTGAAAATATGCAAGAGGTGTGTCTTTTTTGGTGTTTATATATGCAGAATTAATGAGTGTGATTGTGCGTGTCTTCCCGTGAAATCCAGGTGCTATATGAGAATTCTAGGAACGCTGTCTGGCCCCGGTAATCTTAATTGCAGTTCAAGAATTGGGCCTTCTTTGGCTCAGTTCTTAGTTTCACTAGCATTTTTGAAAACTGATACCTTCTGAGGATGGGAAAGCAGAACTTTTTTCTCCAGTTCTGGCAGATTTTTGGTTAGATACCAAAATATAATGACATTGGAATCACAGAATCGCAGAAAGGTTGAGGTTGGAAGGGACCTGTAGAGATTATCCAGTCCAACCACCCTGCTCCAGCAGGGACACCTAGAGCACGTGGCACAGGGTGGCTTCCAGATTTGTTTGGAAGATCTCCAAAGAAGGAGACTCCACAACCTCTCTGGGCAGCCTGTTCCAGGGCTCTGTCCTCCTGAATGCTCCATGAGAATAATCATAGGCAAAGACCCACCAAGCATTAGGAAATGTACTTTTCATTCCTGCGCTTTCTGGAATGCCCACCCTATTTGTAATATTCCTCTTGGCCATAAATTCCATAAGAAATATAGCAAAACACAAAGTTCCTATGCCAAACAGCATGTGAAAATGTCATCAGCTGTAAACTTACATTTAACTTTCTCGGTGATATTTTTTGTGAACTGAATTCAATTATCACTAGATTTGTGTAAAAATATTTTCAGCATGACATGGTGAGTATATAGAACAAGCAATCCAACAATCTTAAACTGGGAGACTTGGACACTTTGGAATTGAGAGCATAAAATAACGAAAAACTATGTTGAGGACTGTGAATTGGCTCATGAGACTGCATAAACATAGACCAGAGGGAGTATGTTCTGGCAAGTATGAAATTCTCCCTCTGGGATCTTCAAGACTGCTTGCATGTACATCTTGAATCTTTAAATGAATGGGAGAAATATCTGATAAAGACCCACAATACTTCACAAGCTGGAAAACGTCTTCAAGAGAAGGTCTGCTCTGTGGCAGAAAGCTGGGGAACACTTGAAAACCACTTTTCATGTTACCTGCTTGTTTTTCCTAATCCCCAAAATAATGGGAAAGTATATCTTACATAAACAAGTAAAAAGCTATCTAAATTAGTCACATTTCAAACATAAAAATGCAGACCTTTTTGCCTATTTTGAATAACTCTGGTAGATGTCTGAATATTGCTGGCATGTATCTTGTATCTCAGATGGTTTGGATACTTCAACTCTGTAATAACCGAAATTATTTCAGTTAGACAATGCCCAGAATGTTATCCCCAGTGTGACCTGAAACTCTTCTGCCAGTGAATTATTTCAAATGTACTGGTTTGATGATAGTCAGTAAAAGAGAATTAGAAGGTTAGAGAAAATTCCCTTTACATGACATTTTGTTAATTCTTATTGATTGGTATGATAATGGGAACTGCCTTTTTGTTTTTGCAAGGCAAGGGAGTAGATAATCTCTCTTATTAGGCCAACTAATAAACTTGAAAGAAAAGACAGGATCTCAAGCATGCAAGCTCTTTTCAGACCTGAAACAGAAATCAAGAAATACAAGGGTGAGCAATTGCTAGAGTTTAACATGTTTATATTAATCAGACCATCTGATATATAACCATCTGATAAGCAAATAACCCTTATATTTTTGAGATTATATTTGAAAATAAATGCTTGTTATGGAGGATCTCATTTTTCTCTATAAAAATCTACAAAGAATATGGAAAGATGCTCCAAATCTTTCTTTCTCAGACATTCTGACACGGTTGGCGTAAATATCTTTTAAAAAGTATTGCCTTAGGTCAGCATCCTTTGAAATATGCTATCACTTTCCTCTGTCTTTTAAAGGCCTATCTGAAATGTCAGAAACCTTGAAAATATATGGCAATATAAGAAAAAAAAAAGAGAGAGGGTGGGAAAATAATAATAAAACATTGTATATTCAGAAGTACTATTACATATGTCTTGAACTTGAAAGAGCAGAAGAAGGCTTTGAGCTGTATTCAATAACAGATGTCAGCCTGTCTTTTGTCTTCAGTGGTAGAAACTAGTTAGACTGAGCACTTTTTTTATATGGTTCCACCAGGTAGAAATTATTCCATCTTTTGATAAAATGAAGCTACTAGCAAAGAAGCTAGTTGATATTCCAGTCTCCCTTGCACAATGTGGTGGCAGAGATGGATTTTGCCTCCATATTATTATCTTTAAATGGTCTCTGTTCATCTGTCTTCCTTCTTACACAGCCACGTACAACAGTGTGACCACAAGACACAATACTGAATACACAAACTGGGAACTAGGCAGTGATTCTTTCAGAAAGTTGAAATGTATTCCCAGGTATTCCCATAACCAGTTCTCCTTTCATAATACTGCAGTGTTGTAAGAGTATAACTATCCTTTATAAAGTAGTCACCGTGCTGGTTTCTTGGCGGTGTACTTTGAGACACCTTTTTTTTGGCTCATAAAATTTACTCAAGCTACATTCCTAGCATAAGCAAAGGAAGAGCAGATATGAATGGTGCAGCGGTTTCCTTAATATATGCACACTGCTGAGGAAATATGCATGCAGAGTCAGATTTTGGTGACAATTCTCCTAAGAATATGAACAAAATCATCAAAGGAATTGATGAGACCTGTGCTGAGTGCACTGTCGTGTTCTGTACCAACTGGGAAAATAAACAAGATTGTAGTAGCGACTAATGCTCGTTTCTGACAAATCGTTGTCAGGGAAAATATTAAGGACATATTTCTGTTTAAAAGAAAATTCATCTAGCCACAATCATCAGTGTTTAATTAGAAAGCATGAATTATTGAGTATGTGCTGCTGTTCTCTTCGAGCTTTGGAACTAGGGCCACGTAGACTCAAATCATGGCATGACAAAAGGGCATGTTGTTCTGAATTATTTTCTAATATTCTTTCTCTCTTTTTGACTGCAACCTTTTCAGCAGTAAATTCAACTGAACATGCTAAAAGCAAAAATATTAAAGGTGAATCTCTTCATATATGCAAAGGGAAGACATTTTAAGCAACCAAAGCTAAGCAATAAAACAAACCCCTTTCAATTCATGTTTTATTCTCTTACTATGGCCAGCCTAATTTTCACCAGAGTCTTTGCCTGTGACTACACTATCTAACTGATCTTAGAAACTATTTTTAGATTTAGAAGAAAATGTGCCTACTTGTTAGTAAAAGGTAACTTCCACACATGTGCTCTGGATGACTTTTTTTCTCTCTGGGGATATCTATCTTAGGAAAGATCATGTTTAGAGGGAATTACTGAAGTACGTCAGGCATAGCCTGAAGCATATTTGACTTACAGTTATCCAAGTCCTTGGGAAGATATTAGTTTACTTGTTTTTTTTTACATAATATATCTCTTGTACATTGTTGCAGAGATTGTGTGGTACAGTTGTTAACAGGAGGGTATTTCAGAAAAGAGGGAAAATTAGTCTTTCCAGACTTCGAAGTTTACTGACTGTGTTTGAAAAGGAATTCTCTCTACTGATTTTATGGATTTCTTCCTTGATAAAAATGATTTTATGTTAGATGAAGAGATAAGCCATTAGCTGGTATATGTAACAGACAACTTCCCTTGCTTTTTTTCTCCTGCTTTCCAAGTGGATACAGCATCTTTTAATGTCTATGTTTAGCCACATATTTCTCTAGTTCTATCCTCAGGAGAGATTATTTTCAGGAGCGCACCTTAAGTTCTATAGCCACCATAAATCCACTAGATCCACTGGAGCTGGAGAGAATAGCATATAAATGGGAAGATATGAGGAGATAAAGAAATCCTAGTACCATTGAAGTCGATAGCAAAACTCAGAGCCAGACCAATGTCTGGAGTTCGATTTAGAATTTTTACAATATGAATTTTGTACATAAAGTTCTTTAGCATGTCCTGTTTTTAACAGGTGGAAAATGCTACATTTCTGTGAGGCCAAGTTTGGTTCTTTTATCCTATCATGTTGCTCTTGTCCTTTTTCATGTAAGTCTATATTGTATGTAGTAATAAATAGACCTCTTCTGCAATAAGGCAAAATTAGATTATAGAATATATGATATAGAAAATATAATAAAAGTGTATAAAATATAAAGAGGCCATCAATGAATAAGCAAAAACTGCATCTGAACTAATCCACCAAGGAAAAGTCAATTACAAAAATATCTGGAAAAAAATATATACTCTATTAAATTTGCATTTTGATGAACATGTATTGTACATTTATTAAAACATCTTTTGGACTAAGTAACATTTTAAAGACCAAAAGTAGAAGTAAACATTTTATTCAACATTCAACAGGATGTTTTGTCTAACATCCAAAGTTTATTATATGTGCTATGGGTAAGTGATTTAAAATTCATAAGGCAGCTCTGGTTTGTATAACAAAGCCATTTTGCTTTATGCAGCAAAACTTGCTCTAAAAAGTAAAACTAAGCATTTTGCAGGAAAAAAAATCAAAAATAATATGTCACCCGTAATAACAGGTAAGACTTTCTCTTCTTTTCTTTTTCTTTTTTTTTTTTTTTCAGTCACTATTTGGCTATGGATATTTGCCAGAATTTTACTGAGAACCTTCTTCTGTACTTACCTCAAGCTAAAAGACTTGGCTGCAAATCTGTTTCAGGGTTGCCAAGCCTTTTCCGGGAGATTTACATCTGAACATTTCTGTTCATTTTGTTTTAAAGAATTTACCAAGATCTACTTTTTTTCCCTTTTTTTTTTTTTTCCCTTTTCACTGCATAAAGTTAGTTACAATCGTTAGTATTTCCGCACAAAGAGCACCACTGTTACAGGCTGTAAGGTGTAATGCACGGAGTACAAAATACCGCCTTTAAAATATTCTGGGGGAAAGAAAAAAAAAAAAAAGGCTGTCCCTGCAGCTCGTGGAAACATCCACAATGTTTCTTTCTACTTGCCACACTAAAAGTCACGGAATCACAGACAGGTTGAGGTTGAAAGGGACCTCTAGATATCCTCTAGTCCAACTCCCTGCTCCAGCAGGGACACCTAGAGCACGTGGCACAGGGTGGCATCCAGGCGGGTTTGGAAGATCTCCAGAAAAGGAGACTCCACAACCTCTCTGGGCAGCCTGTTCCAGGGCTCTGTCACCCTTACAGACAAGAAGTTCTTCCTCACATGGAGGTGGAACTTTCTGTGTTTCAGTTTGTACCTATTACCCCTTGTCCTGCCACTGGCCACCACGGAGAAGAGTTCGGCCCCATCCTCTTTACATCCTCCCCTCAGGTATTTGTACATGTTCATTTGACTACAGACTTGGTTTAGCATTCTTAAATCTGTGTTACCTTATCATAGCTGACTCAAAAGTTTTCCTCAAGCATCAAATAAAAATAGTATTTTTTAAATGAGTAATAGCCAATATCCACTAGGGAAAAAAATTCTGACCATTTTCTTGCAAAACATATCCTCCTTTGCAAAGTTGAAACGGAACAAGAATATGACTGTGTCTGTTTCTGAACTTTGTTTACATCAACACAAATATTTGTCATAATGCCTGCACTCTTTCTGCACTGTTTCCAATTTTCTCAGAGGTTTTGCTCTATTTAAAGTTATATTCAACTGTAAGAGTTTTTCCTTTTTGTTTATTGTATATAGTTTCCAAGCTACTTCCAGACAGTTTGAACAGGGAAATAGCACAGGATAAATCATACAAAGGCAGAGAAAGAGATTTTAGTCCCTTCTGGTGTTGAACCAGATCATCTTTCCAGTGCTCACAAAGTGATTTTTTTATTTTTGGATATTAACACACACCATTGTTTCTTTTCTCTCTCATGATTTTCTGTTGTACCCCAGCACCTCTCCATTCTTGTGGAACTAAGATGTGTTTTCATTCTCCCAAGAAAGCTGTCAGCTATTGACATGAAGCTAATTAAATCTCATTTCCAGAGTCATTAAGGCCACAAGTCCATTTTTTAAGATAAAGTAGACTCCCCAACCCTTGCTAACCAAACATTTTACTATTAAACACCACCATAGTTCATATAGCTATGCCAGTATACGTGATTGAAAGATCTCACTTAGATGGATCTCCTGTGCATCATCCTGAAGTGCAAAAATTCGAGCTCACAAACGCTGCTCAAATTTGTTCTCATATTCGCATAGAACTTATTTTAGAATGTTTTAGTTCCCCAGTCAAATTTTTATCTTTGGAAATTTTTGGTTATTCCTTCACAAGGAATAATATGTTTGGCCATGCTTGTACCATGTTGTAGAGCTATAATAGCTTAGTGGCTTCATGGATCAATAGTGGTGCATAAGCCAGGCACTCACAAACCTAGAATGTCTTGAAGACCTTTGGGGCAAAGAGCGGGGAGAGGAGTCTATGTGCAGGATAAAAACTGGTTATACTTAACAAAAAACAACAATAAAAACAGGAAAAAAACAACTTGTTTGCTCCCTGCCTGGAAACACACACACAAACCACTAAGAGTCAAGTTTGTTCCTTTGAAAAGCAGAGTCAGTTCTACTTTCCAGCAGATTTAAGGAACAACTATCTTTTGCAGTTACCATGGTGGTTTGAACCTGTTTTCCCCCCGAATGTGACAACAGGGTTTCCTCCCACTTGATCTGGTGGTTTTGAGCCTAGGGAGAACTTCCTGCGAGCAGCCAAATCAGCACAATTCCCCTAATGTTAAGGTTGCTGAATCGAAAACAACTTCACTAGGAAGGAATAACAGGCTCCCACATGGCACAAAACTCACATGTCAAATGTCAACTTTTCCAGCTATGGGAAAGCAAACTCCTACTAAACTGCAATACTCGTTTCCATCTGGAAAAGCAGCTCTGCTGAGCCCGCCAGGGAGGCGGCGCTGGCTCCAGAGAAACCCACGGCTTCCGGGAGCCTCCCGAGTTAGCCTTGTAATTTACTGTCACTGAGGAGCAGCGACGGCAAGACCCCGACTGAGGCTGGTGAAAACTGCTGGCCTCCAGCTGGGGTGGGTGTTCTCCAAGCCAGCCCCACATGCGTGCAGGTACAAAAGGCGCCCACAGCTGAAACCCAGGGCCCCCAAAGGGGCCCTTCCCCCTCGGATGAATTATACACGGAGCCGGGGCTCCGGGAACAGCCGAGCGGCCCACACTTTGGAGGATAAATCAAGGCTTTAATCGGGCCTGTCACTAAAGCAGGTGTTTTGACTGCCTTTATGGTTCATTTTTATGCAAAAGGGGTTGTGGGGATACAGAAATCATGGGGGATTGGAAATAAACGGCACTGACAGCACTGATCCCACCAGGCGAGGGGGCCAAAATCGGTCTGTCTTTTCATATTATGAAATATACCTAACGGCAGACTCTTTAAACCCGCTTACACAATGCGCTGTCTGTGAGCCCAGGATTTTTCTTTTCCTTTTTTTTTTTTTTTTTTTTTTTTTCGATATGCCAGGGGCTCTTTTCTATTCTGCTGTGATAAACTGCCCCAGCAGCCATGGCAGGTCCAGCATGCTAAAGAGCCACCGCTCACCCGAGCTGACAAAAGGATCCTGCTCTAAAGGGTTCAAAGGACACCGCTGAAACCCTCCCTGGCCCTGTTTTGGGATAATGTCTTTTTCTTGGCTTGCATCATTCAGCCACAAATAAAATATCATAAAAATGCGTCAGTGCAAGTTTTCCAGTGGGAGGGGGGGGGGACGGGGGGGCATACCGCCCAAAAAGAGGCTTATGCTGCAGTTCAGCCAAGGGTGCTACAGAACCCGCGCTGCTTCCTTGGCATCCACCGCTACCGAGATTTATACGTTAACACTGAGTTTTGACTTCATTTAATTCTGAAGTCTCAGTATTAATAGTGGGCATAATTTCTAAGTTATTTAAATGAAATGTTTGAACGCCCTGGAAGTTGAATCATTGTAACATCCTGTAATATTTAAATTGTCGTTGACAAATGTGCTAATGTAACACACTTTTCCAAAAAGAAAAATGAGTGCCTTTCCCTTGTTTCTACTATAACTCAATACTTTTTACAGTGTATTCTGTAAGATAATTTAAAATGTTACTGCAGGGCATTGCCAGGAAATTTCATTTTTTATTTTCAAGCCATAAAGCAGACAAGAAGAAAAGAAGGAAGTGCTTCCTCTCCTGTACTTTCACACAGAGTTATTCATGTCTAGTGGCTCACTGCTCACAAATGACAGTTTTTCACCAGTCTTACTAAGGAATTGATTCTCTGCTCTTTTCATATAAATTAAAATATATATTTATATAATATATATTTAAAAAGCCATGCCCAGCTGACATGGCCTTAATATGGAATGCCTGAGAATAGCTCTTTAAAAAATTTTCATGGGCCACATGTAAAATAACAAGAGATACATTAAACTGAATATGATCATTCACACTGCTTTATCTAGACAGAAAATTCTGTATCTTAGAAAAATGGGTCCATTTTACAACATAGGATAGGAACATAGGAAATGAGACCATGACCCCTTTTTTTGAGAAAGGTTAACGCCCTCACTCTGTAAATGCTTACACGGCTTTGTCTTTGACCCGCTTAAGTGCTCTATGAACTTCACTGAAAATGTAACTAATGCACAAAAATCACCACACTTTCACAAAGAGGTATTTGTGGGTCTTTTGCAAGTAATTTAGACTCCTGAGTCTCCAAGCGTGCACTTCTAGCTTTATCCATATAATCACTCCACTGATAACAATCACACTATTTTCACTTACAAAGTATGTAAGTATTTTCCATACAAGGCCTAGGTATTATGCATTGGTATTGGCATTCATGTTGTCTTTCTACAAAACTCACATTTCAGTAGAATTTCTCATGCCAATAAAGTCTATTCTATGCCAGTAAGAAATTCCATACATGCTTATAGTGCTGAATCCTGAAACACCAATTTTTTTTCAAGTATTTCAGGACCACTGTCTTTATAGGCTTTCAAGATGAACTGCTTATAATATTCACTTGAAGAAAGAGGATACATGTCATTAGTTACAGCAAATATATTTAGGCACAGTATAGTTAGCTGAAAGTTATTAACTTTGCTCTCCGGAAGAGTTGCTAGACTTGGAATTAATATTTTAGATGTTTAGATTATAAAGCAATTCTAACACTTTGATTAACAGTTTCTTCTGAAAATGCATCCCTGAAAAAAATCTTCACTTTAACAAGAGTTAAAAGTCTAATGCAAATTTACCAAGTTCCTGTACCTGATCAGCTGTTTAGCATTCTTGCTGCAGGTCCACAGGTTTTTGTCTTAACAGAAATATTAAATATAATACAATAAAACTTATTTGTATTCATCTTCCATAGAGCTGCAAACATTTTTCTCACGAAGTGCATTACTGGGCCCTGATTTATGGCCAACCTTGCAAGCAGCTGCATTGTCCAAATAGCATTTTTTGCTGTAAGAGAATGTTTTACTAACTAAATCTTTTGATGCACACTGCTTTTGATGAAAACTCCTAAGATTTGAACAACGGCGGCATCATTCGTGTGAACTGAATCAAACAGGCTTTTGAATTTCAGGTCATTTTTTTTTCTAATTATCCTTCTTTGTTTGGACAAAACATTTCTGCTTTGTATGAGAACTTCATCTTACTCATAGGAGTAAGTTCAATATTGTCAGATCCTTATCTGTCACAAATACGTCAAATTAGCCCATCATGCGATTTCCAATTAATTTAGATATTACTTAAGATACAGAAGTGAAGTCTGACTGACATATATCAAAATGCCAAAATGTGTATGAAACAGAGTGAATTCAAGGTGAATATATTGCAAAATCGTAAATCAGCTGGGGAACATTTGCAAATAAATCTTCAGAGCTCAGTCCTTAAGGTTCCTGTACACATGCATGGTGGGTAGCAACCCTCTTTATTCCCGACTGGATTTGCCTTTTGTCCTCATCACTGCGAGTCCAAACAATCTGCTCTCACCTCTTTCCTATGCAGAGGCAGCATGTGGCAAGAATTTATTTTCATCGTGTGTTTTTATTGCTCCTTTCACAGAGGGATTTCACTCCACAGTGGGACAGCCAGACAGCAATGAAATAACAACATACATGCCTAGAAATTCTCAGTGGCCTTGGTCTTTGGTTTAACATTCAAGGAAAACTTATTGTACTCGGCACTGATGTGTGAAAGCATAGGATGGAAATGGTGATGAGCAGCAAGCACACTCTCCCCTGCACTCCTCTAGCTTTTGGAGCTTGTTTCTTCTATGGGTGCTTCGCTAGCAGCTCAAGCTTGTTAAGTATCTAGATGCAAGATCAACTTTCTGTCCCTAAAAGACGTAATTTTAGTAACAATAATTTACTTGGCTTTGACGAAGGGAGATGAATTATAGTTCATGTCCCTTCAGCATCATTTCTTTTGATTTGGGAAAATGACAGATCTGTTTACACAATGATGAATATGGGAAGGACAGTGGACAGTTCCCAGGTACTAGATGGTTACACTTTGATTATAGTTTCAACAAACAGAAAAAATTTCCATGACTGTGTAAAGCTGCTATGGAAAGTGCCAGTAACTTACTGACACTCTCAGATGATTAAAATGTGGTTGTTCCTTCCATCGCAGAGCCCTGAAGTCAACCTTAAGTCAAGTACAAGTCAAGAGAAACCACAACTGAAGCATCATGACTAGAATCATTGCCTGAAAATTTCATATATTCTTCAAGAATATATCAAATACTACAGAATATATTATGAACATATCAAGTACTATAGAATATATTATATGTATAGAACTATGTAAAACACACTACATAGAGCACATTCTTCTTACCCAAGTACAGTCCTTACCCAATTTGTTAGAGGTTTAGCATTAGCATTGCAATACGAGATGCCAACAAGCTGAGGCTTATGCTTTACGTCACCATTAGCAATATCGGTGAGTTACTTTTTGCTAAAACTAGTTTAAATAGACCCAAGGGATAGCATGTGCTCTAACCTAAGTGAACAGCTGGCTTTTGAAATTTATTTGTTTTTTTTTAATTATAAACTGTTCAGTTATTATGACTGCTAATTTATTATAAACTGTTCTTATTTTCATTAGTAACACTTAAATCTTGACCTTACCAACCACGCTCAAAATTTATAAGACTAGCACTATTTTAGATAAAATATAAGCAAAAATATTTAAAATATTCAATAACTCAAACTAGCACTATAAAGATTAGAAAGGATACGAATTAAAATAATTTTTAATACTTAAATTAGCAATTATTTGTACATTAACTTGTTTAAATTTACATACAAACTTGTCTATAAATGCTAGTCTTTTATTTTTAAAAATATAAATAAAGAATGTATATAGAAAAGTGTTCTATGTGGTTTTTCTTACAATTAGATGCTTTTCAAAATCGATAAATATTGTATAAGAGGAATATTCTTATCTGAACAGTAAAACTTACTGCCATAACCAACAATCATGTCTGAAAAAGCCTACAGATTTTTAATATGACATGTACCTAGATAATGGAGAGCAAATAATATTAATATATTTTTAAAAATATGTCATACAGAATTATCATTTTGATTATATGGCAATAAAGTATATTATATGTCTTTTAATCTTGAAATAAAGTTATATTTTATTTGTCAGAAGAAAAAGGAAGTATTTAGTTGGTGTATATTAAGCATCATTGACAAACTAAAAAGTCTTTAGTTACCTTGCTTTAATTTCAGGAGTTATTTAGAATATAAAAATAATACACTTAAGTAACTTCATAGTGTCAACCAGTTTGTGAAATACAGAGGGTCTGAGCTCTGTGATGCCAGACTGGGTATGTCCTTTGAAGTTAATAGTGGTGCAGATTCATATCAGTTCAAATATCTGGGATTGGATTATTACCATATTTTTGGATTGGCTTGCCTTTGATCTCCAATACTTTGGAATGGAAAGATAGCCCAGTGGATATCTACCACTTCTTTCCTGGCTAGGCAGACTCTGAAAAGGGATAAGTGAGATCAGAGACTTGTATTTTTGGTGTCTTAATTGGCTTGTTGCTCTTGCAATTTTTGCTCTTTCTACAGGAACAAAAACCACCAGTGATGCCTGGAGAAGCTGGTGTAGATGAGACTCTCAGCTGACGTAGTTCCTGCTAGGTGACACAAATGAGCCTTTTCTGCCTCCCTGGGGGTATAAAATAGTTTCTGTCTTCATAGAGCCCAATGGTCATTGTGTGTTGCAATAGTGTAATGTGGTGGAAATGGTTATTTCGCATCCCCGTCAGAACTCTTGAGAAAAAAAGAACAAATATTGGTGGTTATTCTTTCTTGCTTGCTGGCCTCAGTCAGGTCCTGATGGAATCAGAAGGGATGAGGTCCTGGGAAAGCAGAGGATGGGAATACGGAGCCCCAGTCGCATGACGATGGGTCATTAAAAACATATTCTTATCAGCTACTACCTTCTCTTTATATCGTTATATCTTCACTTGGAAAATAAGGAGGAATTTCTTTGACTTGTGAAGCACAAACTGGAGTTGTAAAGTGTTAAATTAGAAATATCTACTTAAGTTCTTTAAGTACTAATTTTCTTTGTAGTTAATCACTCCAAGAGGATTCAGCTGTAAGTTACCATACACCAATTTAATTATTTATTGCAAAAAGGCTGAAGACTTATGGATTTTTCCCCAAAAAGGTTGCCTACTGATTCATTACACAAACAGATGAAAAGGCAAGCAAAACCCAACATGGTCTATACATGACAGGTAAATGTATAGACCCAATTCAGACACTATTAAGAGTGGTGTTGCATTGCTGGAAGGACTGATACTCACTGTTATATAAATTGGATATATTAAGTAAATGCAACATTAGCAGAAACTGGAAAATTCGCACCGCCTAAAGTATGGATAATATAAAAGTTATGTGAATTTTCATTGTCATTGACATACCATTTCAGCCCCTCTTACTGAGAACAACTTCTGAGAGGAAAGAGTAGAAGATGCGAGAGAATTAAGTGGCATATATGGTAATTTTTTGTCAATTAGTGTTTTCTATTATCAAAACTGTAAAAATACATAACAAAATTCAGTTAAATGCAGAAGGATTTTCTTTCACTGAAAAATCCTTCAGACACCATATGGGAACCATTGCAAAACATTTGCTGTCCAGAATCTCAGAAAAGTGTAGGAAATTTTTACTGCTTAAACATATATATATATATCTTATATATTTTAAGGTACTATCTAGTTCACCTCAGCCCTTTTTCATGCCAGCCTACATATTTTGTAATTTTAAATTCAGTTTCTTCCTACGACTCAATCGCGTCCAGCACATTCTGTTTATAGTAACAGTAGGACTGACTGCTGGAGATGCATTTTAAAAAGGCAGCCCAGTCAAGCCATAGCCTCAGCAAAAAGAGGAAGAGGGCCATTGCAATTAGAAGTGTGTGGTTAAAAAATAAATAAATAAATAAAATAACCCCCCCAATCAGCCAACACATTTAAAGAATAACTAAAAAAAATGCAGATCAACTACTTGAACAAAATCCCACAGGCAGGGGAAAAAGGGGCAAAAAAAAAAAAGGCAAACCCAACCTGGATTCTTTCCTGGCAGCCATAGTTACGCTGCTAGCTGGGCGATTGAAAAAGACTCACAAAATTACTCAGTCTTGAATTGCTACCCCATGTGACCTGGCTGTGGTGCGAGCAGTTACAGGAACTTCAAACTTCAAAACCAGAATAAGAAAAAGAGCACTGAACTGAATAGCAAACAAAAAAAGAGGGGGACCTTACTTAGTTGAAAATTCTTATTTTTAGCTCAAAGATGTTAAAGCCCAGTGAGCAGGACTTTTTGTCTTTTGCAATGAAACTGATACTGCTTTTAATGTTTTCTGACAACTGGGTCAAAAAAGCGTAAGTATCGGTATTTTAATATTTGCAAAGTTTCCGAATCGCTGTCCAGCGGCCTCCCCTTTGGCACGTCAGCCTCTGCCCATCACGAGCTGCCTCGGGGCCTGGCAGGCCCCGTGCCAGGGCGGACACGGGGCGCTCCAGGAGGGGGATGGCGGGAACACCGAGCAGGTTTGCAGCAAACCAGATCATCACAGCAACATCTGTGCAATCCCGGCATCAGTGGAAGCTCCTATTTCCCACATGAAGAATGTCCCCCAGCACCCCCAAAATCCTGCATTTGGGCTGAGCTTCTGCTGGCAAAGACAGGCAGGGAGCGCCTCCCTCCTCTCCGCTCGGAGTTGAGCAATGCTGTGATGCTGAGTACCGCCCGAGGGGACAGGAGAGTGACATGAGAGGCACTTTCCACTTCTCTCCTCCTCTGCTAGCTGAGGCAAATGGACCGCATAAGCTAATAAGTATTTTTCTGTCTCTAATTTCCAAGCTGTTACGCTTTGTGGGAGCTGAGCGAGCTCCCCACGCAGCTCCTTGCTGCTCTGCTAGCCAAAAGGAGAGCTCTTCACCCATTCTTGGGGCCCTTATTTCTGCCATTCTTTCCCACACTTTTGGTTTAATAACTGTAGCTTTCATTTCTTCCTGCCTTTCGCAGTCTTGGGAGTATTAGACTGCCCTGTGTTTTACATAATTATCTCAAATGTACTGGAGCTCTAAAATAAACTAAAAGCCTACATTCTAATTTAAGCATTTTATTGGCACAAGTCCCTATTACTCATCACTGTAGTACCCGATAGCCTCCAGCTAAACAAACAGTGCTGTGAGAAGCCAGCAGTACTGTAGCAGACCAGCATTTGCTTTTACTGTAATAAACGAGAGAAGGGTCTTTTAAACTTGTCAACTTTACTAGGTTGGGGAACCAGATAATTTTCTATGAACTGCATTTCAAGAAACAGTGCAAAAAAAAAAAAAAAAAGGAAAGAATTAAGCCACAGACACATTAAGAACAGGGTGAAAACAAAGTGCTGTTTATCTTTGACAGCTGGGGAAATCTGTTGTGGAACTTCAATTAAATATTTATACTGCAGACAATTTCTACTTTACCGACGTATACCTTTTCAGCATAGATAAATACTTTAAAATGGAAATGATTGTCTTAAATGATGAAACGTTTTAACTATCCAGCAGAAAAGTTAACTCTTCTGCGAACGAACCAGTTAAAAGCTGCCATTCAGGCATTAAATTGTAGATCTTAAGGTGTGATTTTAAGTAGAATTTCATAACAGACTTTTTTTTTTTTTAAATAGCTGTTTGCCCACACTGGGGTTCTGACTGTTGAGGGGTGCTATGCTCAGGTAAAAAGCAAAATTTCCCCTGAAAAAAAATGGAAAAATCAACTTTGGCAATACTAAATTACTTCATTAAAATGCAGAAGTTTGAGAATTTTTTTTTCTAGAAAGCCGTAAGAGAAAACTTGCTGCAGATTCCATCATCAATGACACTGCTTAGCTTGGTTTGAGCTGCTTTTTAAGTTTTGCTGCATCTGTGCCCAGAGTTTTGCTTCAGTACAATTAGCTGGTCTTCAGACTGAAATAACTCTATGCTGATAACACCATGCACCTGGTTTTGTGTGTGAGGGGAACAGCTGGCTGCCTGTCCAGATGGCAATTCCTGCTTTTGTTTTCCAGATATTCAGTGTCTGCATCTGCTTTCTCACCTGTGAAAACCAGAATCCTTACAAATTTACTAAAATGCTGTACATTCTTCCACCTCTTGAGAAATTAATGACCTTAAATATGGTTGTAGCTCCAGATGGTTACCATTTTCCCCATTGTCACTCGAAGACTCCATGGTTTTCATATGGGCTTTGACTCAAGTCATCAAACTACCTGTACTTCACCTTTCAGAAGAGCTTATAGAAACTTATTTGTTTTATGGAGTAGGACTATCACGGCCAAAGTATCTGTTGTAATTTCTGATGAACTTGGCTATGGTTGAATGACGTTGCCTTTTTTTTGTCAGTGGTCTGATTACTGTTTTAAATCATGTATTTCAATGTTTAAGCACTATATTTCTTAACTGAGTGCCTGTTAAAGTAACTGCATGAAAAGAAAAAAATACACAGATCCTTCTGTAATGTGAGGACAATATCCACACTAGCTCATCCAAGTATTGATATTCACTTTAGAAAAAACTCTTTAAATGCTTTTTATTTTCATCCATGGTTTGTTTATCCCCAAGCCAATTCAATTCACCTAGGACTTGAGTCTTTCTGATTTTATTTCCAGTATTTAGCACATTCAACAATAGAGCCCTCCAAATGCAGTGAAAACAAGCCAAACCCCACTCTCATACCAGGAAAACACTTGCAAAATAATTTAGCAAATAGTCCTCTTGGTATAACAGATTGAGTCAATGTATTTTTCCGATTTGCATGTTGTGTTATAAAATAAATTTGAGTTCCAGAAAAGCTATAACATATTCTAGGTTATTATTTGCCCAGTACATTCAATAACCATAAATATTGATTCAACTGAGTGATCAGTGCTTGCTGGAGTGAATAGCGCTAACAGATGCTGGAGCTCTAGGAAAAACTAGAAAATTGTGCCAGATAAACTAACTAGCTTATTTGCTATTTTCCTAGCTATTTTATTAAGTATGATATTATTTATTTTACTAAGGGCACACCTGAGAGTTTCCCAACGTGATTACAGTCTCACAGGCTGCAGAATAGTTCAAGGGGGCAATCCTGCAGCGAAGACTGAGAGCAGCAAGCAGCAGAGAGACACAGTAATCCCCAGGTAAGTGGGATAAAGCAGTGTAATTGGCTCTTATAGTGATACAATTAGGATTTCTTTGATTAATAATCTCTCTTGAAATTAGTATTCTGAGCTAGGAGGTAAAGGAAAGATAATTATGTTGCTGGCACTCCCCCCAAAAGGGTCATTTTTTTATGGATATAGTGAAAAATTTCAACATACTCTGCTACTCTGCCTTATTTCTCTTTTCAGGTATCATTTCTTCAAAGAAAGATTTAGGATGAGACGCCAGAGAAACGTGTGATGCTATTAGGCGTATAACAGCGCTGCTAATGCTCTACAGAGGCAATCTATCGTATCTCACTCTCACTTATTTTATTTCACTGGTCTCACACAACGAGTCCCAGGCTCCACATTTAACTGAACTGTCCAAAGATACTCTTCCAACGGCTTGTAACACAGAGTCAGTA
Source organism: Tinamus guttatus (assembly GCF_000705375.1). Next base: position 104,918 of record NW_010582324.1, on the reverse strand, counting down.
ACTCTTCCTTAAGCTGCCTGGGAAAATACCGCATAGCAATTCTCAAGAGAAAAACTAGAGCCGGAATATTTTCTCACGCACCTTCCGTGTGGGTGACCTTCCTGTCGGGCCCCAGATGTGCCCCAGCACAACCCAACGGACACTACCCTCGCGCGCCCACGTTGCTCCGCGCTCGCCTCCCGCTGACATCAGGAGCGCTGCTCCCGATGCTCTCGCAGCGGCTGAGTTTTGGCAGAGGTTTTTGTGTGCTCCAAGGGGACAGAGGCAACACAAGCTGCCTCCAAACTGAAGGAATCAATTTTCATTTCTGAAGACAGTCAGGCTTTCATTTATTGCCTGTTGACTCCTCAGAGAGATAATAATAATGTTGCTGCTTTCAGTAAAAAAAAAAAAAAAAAAGCATTACTGAGGACAATACACTCAGAAATAAAGAAAGAGTAAAAGGCAAACTTCCTCTTGCAAGCTGGTCTTGCCAGCTGTGGCACTGGGTGAATCAACCCCTGCGTAAGGCATACCTTATACTTGCATTTGGTAAGTAAAATAACAGCAGCATCTTGTGGGAGCCCCTTCCGTAACTTTCAGGAAAATGGTATCTAACTTAATTCTTTCACATTTAATTAAATAAATTAAATTAAGTAAAAGCTCATACTGATGATACATGCTTTCCTGCTCTATTTCAGTTTCATTTCTAATGAAATGCTACCATAAAAACTCACTCGCTGTACTCTTAGTGTACTCTTAGCAGTTTTTTTAGTCAAGACTAAGGTACCCAAAGATAAGGTGTAAGCAGAAGAAATAATTGCAAACCTGCAAAAACACCCAAATTACTAGTCATTATACCTGACCTTTGGTCTTTTAGTAAAGCTTGTGTCCACCCTGGCTCGTGCTCAACCCACAGAGTGGTATTAACGACGTGCATGAATGTGTTCTCTCTTCCCTCTCAGTATCTATTTATATCTCAATCTAAAAATGACTAAATTTACATGCAAAATAGTAACATATTCCACATATATGTATTCAAATACAGAATAACAATGTGTATCTAAGAAATTATACCATAAGAATATTTTTTTTCACAACCTCTTGTGTCCAGTGACTCACATGAAGATGATCTAAATAGGGTGGGTGCGTTTTTTTGTTGTTGTTGTTTTTTTTTAATGAAGTGCTCTGTGAGTAAAGTCTATATGAATTCAAGGTCTGGCCTTTATATTTTAATTTTTGAAGCTGCACTCTGATTGCCAAATAATTGCATTAGCTCCTTTTTGACACACATTTTTAGTATAGGCTTTCTTTTGCCTAAATCTATGAAAACTGCGGTTGATGAAATGTACATATCTGCTGCATAAAGTAGTTTTCCTCAGGTGTGAGGGAATGAGATAATTTAGTATATGCAAAAAGGCAGAACTACATACGCTGACAAATATTCACTGCCGTTGTGCCCAGGTACCTGGAACAGCAGTATATATTATCTATGAGCTTTTTGCTGTACACTTTGATAAATGATGTAGGAAAAAAAAAAAAAAATCTGTGTAGAGTAACACACAGCACCAAAATGTACTTCTGCTGTCCACCCATGCCAGCAGCAGGCCATTGAGTTGTCGGTTGTTTACAAATCACTTTTCTACGATAAGCAGCTTCGCCATTTCCCGTCCCAAGTTACGCACTCAAACACGTACCGCATACACTTGGCTTTTTAGAGGTGCCATAGGTGAGATAAGATCCCCTGGGCAGACTTGACTGCTGGTTGTCCTTCAATATGCACATCCACCATTGCGTGGGGTTTTTTGAACACATTTTTTATGATCATAAGGCACCGTTGTGGTAGTCTGCTTGATCTCCTAATGTAGCACAAATCCCACCACTAAACGTATAATGCCTGCCTGAATTATGGTATCTTTCCGAAAGATTTATGCCGAAAGTTTCAATTACAGCACTGCCTGTTTTAGCAGGTCACACTTAAGCTTCCCAAACCAAAAAAACAGGCTCCTAAACCTGAGGAGGTATGAGGATTTTAGTATCATTCAATGACATTTTGAAACACTGATTTTTCTAATCTGGCCATAAATCAGTATGCTCCTTTTAGTTCTGTGACCCAATTGTCTTAAGAATTTAAGAAAGGCAGATGGGTCAAAATAAAACCCAGGCGGTCTCCAACCTCGCAATTTACCAAGCTTATGCTTTCATTTTATTTGAATAAAAAATATCCATCCCTCTTTGTGGGAGACATGCGGAGCTGTTGTTGTTCTTTGTCATTGTTTGTATAAAAAACAAGCAGGCTACCTGCCAGTCTGTAGATATTGAGGAGAGCGGGCATTACTTGAAGCAGTGCAGATCACTGGATTTTTTTAAAACCTATTCTTTTCCTCCCTGCTCAGTATTTTATTAATTTGCCAATGGATTTTTTTTTTCAAATGCCCTCTCCCACATCACCAGTCCCTTCAGCTAAACAGGTTACAAGATTCTTACAGTTACATTTTTCCAGGGCTTCAGCCCTCTCCTACCTGCCACCTAGAACCAGGGAAAAAGACCCTGTCCGTGAGCTGTTCCCTCCATGCGAAATCCATTTCTAGGCTCACACGTGACTCCCTTCCCGTTTCAAAGATGTTTTATAGCAATGCACTTTTAAACTTGTAGCAAATCTGTTTATGCATAGAGAGCAACCAATTTATTTCAAGGCCAGCTGGAGTCTGTGAAAAGAAGGCACAAACACAATCCTCTCTCATAGAAACTTTGCTTATTTTTCTTGTCTTAGCTATTTTTTTTTTCTGTGCAGAATAATAATAATTGGATAGCCTGAATACTCCTTCCGAGGTCTAAATATAATCACTGCTGATTTCTTATCTTCTTAGAAGATAAAGAAGATAAGTTATGCCGAGTTATTATAGCCACCCACCACAGTGCCATATGTGAGAGCGCGCTTCGTTCTCGGCGCAGCAGAACAAACTCTTCCTTTTAAGGAATAATTCATGGTCTCCACTTAACATCGCCGTGGTGACCCCGGGACGCTGCCGTACCAGCTGGAAACGAATCTTGCCAATTGGGTAAGTATTACAGTTTAAAAATACCCTTTTGCTCTGAATAATTTAGCACACACCCACAAAAATTACAATAAAAAAAGAAAAAAAAAGAAAAAGAAAATCTATCGCTCTCCATACTTGCTGCATCAGCTCTGTGGCTCTCACAGGCCACCAGGGAGAGTGTTGCCTCCTCAGCCCCTCTGCTCTCTGTTGCTATAGCTGATTTTCTTCCAAAGTCACTCAGTGTTGCAGTGGGGTGAGAGAGGATTTAGTCCCCAGGCCATGAGCAAACTTTGAAGGAATTTCTTGAACGCAACAAACAAGAGTCAGGCCTCATCTCATATTATTTTTTATTCCACAGTGATTTTAGGGTAAATATGCAAAAGAACATATGTACCTCATAGCACAGGGGAAGCTAAGGTACGTGATGCTTTCTCTGTAATATGCTAAAAGGATCTTGTGCTTACAGGGAACTTAGTATCGTATCTAAACTGGTCACTAAGAAAGGCAGTTGATGGCAGTACGGATTACGCCTGCAGCCTGCCAGGAATGGCTGCCCTCCACTCAGGAGCCCACACAGACCACATTTGAAATGGTTTGAGGGCGCATGTTACTAGCAGAGCATCCACTGAGCACCAAGATCGGAGCAAGTTACCCGAACACTTCGCCAACATCTAAAACTGATTTTCCAGCCTGCTCAACTCCAAGCTCTCATCGCAGCTCAAAACAGAGCAGCTGGACGTAGCAGCTCGTGACAGTCGAAGCGCAGGATACTGGGTATCCCACCAGTGTCTTCTGGTAACCATAGCGCTCATGTGGCTACCAGCAGGCCGTTAGTTTCCAGCCCTGTCAGCTCCTTGACTTGGTTCACAAACAAAACAAACCCCCCCAACAGGCACCGCAGTGGCCAACTCTCTCTTCAGGGGGTGACACTTCTCTCTCACACAACGTAAGTACAGGGTAGGATTGCTGCATTTTTTGTTTGTTTGTTTGAAAGCACTGCCAGAGCTGTGAGAAGACCCAGTTCCAAATCCTTTTTCTCAGGAAACTTAAACTCCTTGCCCAAACTACCACACAAGAGCCTGCCACATCTTTACAGTCCTTGTTTTTGATGCAGGTTTTCTTCATCAACAACTAAACTAAATATTTTCAGCCACAGAGAGAAAAGAAACAGAACGAGGGTTCGTGGTAACCACCTGGAAGGGAAGACAGCTGATGACCAATGCCAAGCCAAGCGCAACTCTTCTCATCCCATCCCTGCGTTTTCCAAGACCCATTTCACTGCTGAGCTCAGACAGCCAAACCTGCACAACGCCAAGACCCCTGAGCAAGTCAGGCAAGGGCTCGCTAGCCCCAGCAGGCAGGAGCCCCGGCCAGGCCAGACTTTGGCATGGCGAGACATGGGTATGACCACTCTGAAGGAATTTATACAGTGTTCACAGGGGATCATACACAGCCAGTGACTGATGTCTGGAGTCATAGGCAAGCCTGTGGCTAACTCTTAGAAATGAACTCTGTCAACAAGTAAGTTCCATATTTTGAGATGTAACATTTGGGAGATAGATGATAACATCACATGACTTCACTGGAATCTGAAATTTTGCAGCTCTGTTCCTTAGTCTGCTGTAAAATGTTTTTCTTCACAAAATTATGAAGGTAAATCTGTCTAGAGTCACACAGATTTCTGTGACTGTAAACTTGTGGGAGATACCTGGCATTCTGTGTGTGTATACACACACACACGGTTATTACAAGGTAAGAGTCCTGGAGGGAATATACAGGCTCTGTGCAAGGAGCTGCAGTTGATTTTCTCTGTGTTGCTTTCTTCTCTTGGATCAGTATCATACCAAAGTCACCATGAAGCCTTAAGTGCTTCATAAGATATGTATGGCAGCTTGTTTGGCCATTTCTCACTGAGCTGCCCATAGCAGTGTTTGTGTAAGCACTGGGGTGATGAGGGCACTGGCCAGATTTCAGTTTGGGTTATTACCCAGTTCTGACTGCATCTCCCCCAAGTTTTAATTAAATGCTTAAATTTGAAAATGAAAATTCTTCCTTATAGTCTCTGCTTTATACAGGTTTTACAGCTTGGTTTAAACTCTTCCTGTGCTTTAGTCCAGACAGGCTTCTTTCCAGCACTAGGCTGATTGATCCCAGAAAATGTTTGGGTTTTTTTAAGTGCTCAATCTTTTATCTCTGTTTATACCACTTTGAGGATGTAAAGTGCTGTAGTATTGCTAATTATTGCTTTATTGATCAAAGTTAAAATGTTATCACTTCCTTTTTATTTGTATAAGCTGTGTCACAGAATACAGTGGGACAAGGTCTAGATGAAGACACAGCCTGACCCAGGGATGTATTTGGGGGCACAATCCCACTCCTCTGTGGAACAGTCACCATTCCTCAAGGAAAGGTATGTACGCCAGACTGTAGTTTCCTAGGCATCCCTGCTCAGCTCCTGTGTTAGCTCTCTAATACTAGCAAAGAGCCAGCACTTTGTGGGTTTTTTCCCCTCCCTTCTTCTATAGACTAATCTTCAGATGCATCCTTCCTGACAGAGTAAACTCTTCTCTTCATGAATCCAGCCTTTCTACAGTTTGCTGGTGAACTTGGGATGTGTACTCTAAGTGCAAGTAGGGCAGGTTTATATTTCATATGCTCATCTGGCAGCCTTGTCTTTTAGGTCTTCCTAGCCTTGTAATCCCTGGAAATATCTGATGCTCTCTACAAGTTGTACAGGAGAGGGAGAGAGGGTTTCCTAGGACTCTATGGATTTCAATTTTTACTAAAAATAAAAGACAGGAAACTAAAGTTTAAATATTTTGTGGTGGTTTTTGTTTGCTTTCTATTTCTCTTCTTAAACCAAGTAACTATAAACACGATCAGGGTGGAGAATGCAAAGACTTTATTGTCAGCCACATCTCCCACATCCTCTCAGTGTGTTTATGCTATTTGGTGTCCATTAGCAAAGTGTGATGCAGCGGTTACAGAAATAGTTTAAACACAAATTAAATAAGTGGTCATACAACCCACCATCTTTGATCGTTAATTCAGTACATTTTTGCATGCACTCATTTCAAAAGTGGCTAAAAAAGAAAACATACATGCAGACCTTAGGGAAAAAAAAAGTGGTTGAGCCTGTATTAAGCTTTCTGTTTATTCGAAGTCTCATTAATTTCATCTATGGGAGCAAAGGCAGAACTACTAGCATATAGATCACTGGCATTTTGATGATCAAGATATGCTGATTTTCATGACCTTTTCTATCATTGTCATCACCGAGGAGGAAAATAATTTGGCTTCAAGTATAAAATTACACCCACTGCTTATGGAGGTGCCAACCATGTAGATTTTTGAGACCATAATCATTCTTATATTCGATGCTTAAAACACATGAGCAACCAACAATTCTCTCCTGGTTGCATGTTTGCAATCTAGATAATTTTTTGATCTGCATAGTATCACTGTGCCCTTGTTCTTGATATAGAAAATTGGTGCTAGAATTTATACACCTTCATCCACTTAAGGAATGCCTGAGAAAGTCTAAACTGATTAAGATAGATTTTCTTCCATTTACCACAATCTCCAGAACTTCTAGTGAGCTTTCTGTTGATAATAGATGCAGTGAAGGCTCTGTGGCATTTCAGATACAATCTAAGTAAACAAACATTCTTGCTCCTGGAGCCCATGCTGGTCATATAACCCATCTCTTTACGTGATAAAATTCTTTCAGCAATGCACATACCAAATACTATTACTGTGTGTTGGTACACAAATCCCCTCCAGGAAAACCTTAAGTACTTGGATGCAGAGCAATGCCTGAGAAATTCATTCGGATCTATTTTTGCTAGAAAGCCTCTCCCGCAAACAGTGATTCCTTAAATCATTGAGACTATCCCTGTGACACAGGCCAGTGGACATAAACTGATTTAGGGATTTTAAATTTAAAACAGGTTGGTAATCCCTAGTGGGTGCGGGGACTGTGAAAATGGAGCTTATCAGGCTGCCCTGCAAGTCTGTAGATGGCATAAACCAATCCAAGCCTGAAGGTCTAATACTCCCTCATCTAGAAACAGGAAATAATATCTGCACTTATTTATGAAGGCGGAATCGCATCATGTGAAGGGGAAGTTCAGTTTTAGCTGCTGAATTCATGGCAGACAGCAGTGTTTTATCCATGTCAATAGGAAAAAAAGAAAAAAGTCTAAAACCATTTCCACATGTATTTGCTATTGTCAGGAATTACCACGGTGTACATTTTTAACATAGCTCCCCATTCCCTTGGTACAGCTTCACACACCATGTATTTTCAGGCTGTAATTAACACCCAGCCCTAGGTCCATGTCTGGGGAAAATCAGGGGCAGGAAAAGCCACTTCTCACCCAGCATAGTGGCGCCAAGGAAACCAGCCAGGCATGGGAATTCAGGAATCCATGTTTTTTTGTTTTTTTTTTAAAAAAAAAAAAAAAAACAATCAGGAATTTATGTTAACTGGACTCATCCGAAGAGGTGAAAAATGGGAATTTGGGTAACATATAACATTGCTGGCACTGTAAGTAAGTTGCAGACATCAGCACAGCCAGGGCCTGCGCAGGATTAGTGTGCGAGACTGACTTAGGGAAGCAGCATCAGAGAGAGAAGGCCACAGGAAAGGCAAGGACGAGGGAGGGACTCAAGAGGACTTGGAGGATGGCACTGAAAGCAGACCCTTGTGGAAGACAGAGGGAAAGCAGGAGCAACGATGTGCCTTCAGGAGGGGTTTAGGGTCTGACAGGACTAATAGAGCACCCAATTTGGTATCAGAGTCGGCTTGTGCTTCTTGACCAGGAAACAGGAGATTGGAGGCAGGATGGGGTCACCCAGCAGAGGACACAGTACCTGAGCACAGCGGGCAGAGCTGAGAGCAGGGCCGTAAGGAAAGCCTGGCTCTATCCCAGCAGAGGAGCAGGCCGAGCTCCTCCAGCAGCACAGGGAAAGCAGCTGCAGGCCCTGGGCTGAGCTTAAATGAGCTCCTGGCCAGGGCTGGGGGCCCAGGTGAGGCTGCTCAGAGCTCGCAGGGGCCAGCAGGGCCCAGGCAAGGAGGGGGATGTGGCTGCTGCGGGGTGGAAACGATGACGGGCTGGGCTGGCTC
>NW_010582324.1:12318-96636 GCF_000705375.1 Tinamus guttatus | reverse complement strand
CAAACAGAAGGGACCAGACTGACTCCAACTACCACGGAGGGATGGCAGATCATGCCCTGAGACAATGGCACTGCCGTATCCACAGCCGAGCTGTCTTGAGCCGCATCCACACGAGGAGCTGTGCTTGGGGAGCAGCGAGAGGCGACGGAGCTGCGGGATGCAGGCAAATCCTGCTGGTCTGAACCAAGATGGTGCTTTTCTGGGAAGATGACACACTTCTATACTACATGGCAAATACAACACAGACACACAGCAGAGGCCAAATATAGCTGTAAAGTACTGCTTTCCTGGCGCTACATGGCAAATACAACACAGACACACTTACAGCAGAGGCCAAATATAGCTGTAATGTACTGCTTTCCTGGCAGATGCAAAAGTAGTTTACTTTTGGTGTCATTTACATAGATAAAACAATCAACTGCAGTTCTGTGTTTACACAAGGCAAGAACTCGGCTTGAGGTCAGAAATGCTGTTTTTATTGCTTTCAAGTATACAACTCCCGCTTCAGCTGGCTTTGCAGTATAATGGTGGTAGAACAAATTTACCATTATTTGTACTGAAAATATTGGAAGGTCCATCATTGAATTTCATGTTTTTTCCACTCAGGAAAAAGTCTGTAAAATAGAAGGTGGCCCCAGCCTTTAGTTATTCCATTAAATAAATGGGAAAATGACTCAACATGAAAATAAAAAGGACAATTTAGGCTTTTTAGGGAGCTGACAACTCTTTATTACAGGAATGAAACATTGCAACAAGGTGTTGGATCAGTTATTGATATTAATGTTTGGATAGTGTTTCAGTGGTTTGAAATTGTATATGTGACATTTGAAACTTAAAAGAAATAATAATGGAAAGCCATGCCCTCCTTTAATTTTTTTTTCTTTTTACATGTTTGGCATGTTTACATGTGTGGTTGGGTGTCTGACAAGGATGGCACCATCTATATACATTTAGGAAAACATGCTTGCTGTGGGTGTACAAAAATAAAATTTATTTGTTAAATAACACATAAATATAAGGTACAAATGTATTTTTAAAATACAGATAAAGATAATCACACTTGCATTGTGTACATATGAAAATACAGTATTTTAATATTCAACATACACAGACACATTTATGATAAATGCAACTAATTGGCAATGCCAGTTCTTTTCAGTCTGTTTTTTGATATTTTTTCCCCCTTCCAGTTTTCCATAAATATGGAAAATAGGTTTGTGAAACGCCTAGTTCTGCCGGACGTCCTGCAGCAGTTTGTTTATTTCTGCCACCAGCTCGCTGGCATCCATGAGTTCGTGTTTACCGTCACTGAGGTGGTTGAGCACATTGTCAAAATCGTCTTCCTCATAGTTCTCCGGGATTTCCTCCATGGCGGGCAGCCACTTGGAGGAAGGCTGCGCGCTCGAGTGAGTCCCCAGCGCGGGCCCGCTGCTGCTGGCAGGGTTTTGGAAGTGTGTGCTGGCTGCCCACGCTGCCACCCCCTGCGGGTAATTTACAGTCTTGGCTGGCAAATGTCCCTTCCTGCGCTCCAGCGAGCTGGAGCGATCCCCCTCGCTGCACTCCGTGTAGGCGTCCAGCGAGGGAGGCAGCAGGCGCTGGAAGACGCTGCTCATTTCGGAGAGCAGGGAGGAGGTGCAGGTGTCCCCCGACTCCTCCTCGCTCTGACAGTCTTTACCGAATGTTGAAAAACTCTTCTTCTTCTCGCTGGCATCAGTGGGCTGCGAATCCTCCTCCAGGCCCTGCTGCTGCTGCTGCTGCAGCTGCTGCTGCTGCGGTGACTGAAATTCCTCCCCAGGAATAAACATGTTGCGTCTGTAGTCAGAGGAGGGTGAGGGCAGCGGCGGCATCCAGCACTGATCCGAGTGCCCCAGGACTCTGCACTCCTCTGTGCACAACCGCATTGCTGCAACGGAGAAAGGACCAGAGTGAACATTCCCTGTTTGCTGCAGAGACCATGTACAAACACAGGCACTAGAGCACAAGGAAACCAAGGCCAAACTTCTCCCGAGATCGGAGATGATCTAATCTGCTATTTGGAGTCACTCTCTCTTTGCACAAAGATGGCAAAGCCAAATGGCCTGGATCTAAATGCATTTTGTTGTCAAAAAAAGGTGAGTGCTAAATAAACGAAATATATTTAGGGAAAAAAGAAAAAAAAAAGTAAAGATAAATATACAAAACCTAGGGGGGAAATAGAATCGGTGACTTAACCTCCAAAAAGAAATGCCAAACTCTTTGCATTATGTGTATTTTGACCACCTTGGAAAACCCTTTTTTCCTAATACCATATCAACCAATTCTTAGATTACACCACACAGAATAAACGTTTTTGATTTCATCTCTTTGTATGTCGTGTATCTATAAAGTGTGACTTTTAAACCCAAATGCTTGCAGTCATGCCCTCTAAGTTCTCCCAGTTTCTCAACTGGCTCTGGATCCATTCAGCTCCTCAAAAATTGCTTTTGCAGTGCAGTAAGCAGAACTGAACAGAATATTACTGCTTGGACTGGAGCAAAGATTGATAAAGCGATACTCTAATGCTGCCAGTTCTGTTTATCTCTGTGCTTACTCAGCCTATCGTACTGTTTGGGTTTCTAATGCTGTTTGCACTCCTCTGGGTTTATACTTTCTGTGTTCCTTACATGAGAGAGGATGAATTTCTTGAAGAACGTAGGTTTAGGCTGCAGGCTGGATATTGCACAAGGCATTGCAAATGATCAGTGAGCTTCAAGTTAAAAAGTAAACTAGAAAATATCAGTGGTTGAAATTTCAGTATAAGTGACTGCAGTGCTTTAAAGTGCTTTGTTGCTATGTATGGAAAGCACGGGTGCTTATTATGGGAAATGCCTACGAATTAGAGAACACAAAAGATAGAACAAAGGAAAAGTTGATCTGTTGTGCTTGGACCAACTCTCATCTCATCCCAGGACAGTAGGATCCATCTTCTAATTAAGATGACTCCTGCAAACTAGTGGTGGACTTTGAATGGTCTGGCTTTGCAGTAGTATTAGGGATTGTCTTCTTTAAATTAATGTGAATTCTGCCAATGATGTTATGAGGATTGGTTTCGGTATAAAATAACACTGACACTCCTGAACAGAAGACCATGAATAGTGGCACTGTCTCTCCTCAAAAAAAGCAATAAAAATAAGAATGCACACACAATGGCATTTTTTCTTGCAGAACTTAAAACTTACTGGAGAAGGTTAAAAGCAATAGAAGTAAGCAAGCAAGCAAGAGGGGACAGCTATTCCCTGGCAGCTGCAGGGGATGGGAGCAGTGCCAGAGCAAACACTTCAGGCCTCCTGACAACGGAGAGTTAGGGCAGAGCCTCCCTGCTCTGCTGACCACAGGAGGGAACGAGGCCTCTCCCTGCTCCACGGCACAGCAACGGCTAGCAGAGCTGGGCAAGAAAATTGTGTTAGGGCTGCAGACTTGAATTAAGGATTTTGAAAGAAAAAAAGCAGTAACTCCTGGAGAGCTTTGGTTTTAAAAACACTGGGAGCTCACAACTAGCCTGAGGAGGTATTCGGTTCTGCTCTGCTGACCACAGGAGGGAACGAGGCCTCTCCCTGCTCCACGGCACAGCAACGGCTAGCAGAGCTGGGCAAGAAAATTGTGTTAGGGCTGCAGACTTGAATTAAGGATTTTGAAAGAAAAAAAGCAGTAACTCCTGGAGAGCTTTGGTTTTAAAAACACTGGGAGCTCACAACTAGCCTGAGGAGGTATTCGAGGAGGCCTGGATAGGTGGCACAAGGCAGGCTGAAGCAAAACATGCAGAGAAATTTTAGCAGTTTAATGTAAACATGTGTAAGAAGAACAGACTTCACTTCTGGGGCTTAGCCCTGCCTGGCATAACAAGCGAGTGGAGGGTCACGGCCCATTCCTGCCCGCCCCCCCCTCCAGCACGGGCACATGGGCCGTTCCTGCGCTGTGCCTCCCCCGGCTCCAAGGGCCAGGCCGCTCTGCAGGAAGGAGCGTTTCCTGCACCGCACTACGGAGCAGCGCGGCCCGGCGTCTGCAGCGGCCTTGGCAGCTACGCATCGGCCCTGGCGGAGCCTTAGGCTGGCTGGAAGTGATCTGGCCCTCTCACGTATAAATAGAAGTAAATCTGAAACGGCCTCCAGACCAGGGGTGCAACCAGAGGTGGAACAATTCTTAAAATCATTAGCAAATTCTCGTATTTATACATAGCATGATTCCCCATCACTTGCTTTACTCAGTGCATGAGTAAAGAGCTTGAAATTAAAAATGGTACTTAATACACATGAATAAACAGACACGTATATTTATTTATCTTCCTCAACATTTTCTAAGCTTTTCTTCTCTCTGTTGTCTACTCCTGAAGTGTTTTTCTTAAACTTTTCCTTCTAGAAAGTAGTGTTGCAGGATCTAAAATCCAGCACACGTTCATATCTTTCCACTGCCATTGAAATTCACCTTTCAGTGGGATAAAAAAGATGGATCCCTCTCTTGTCCCATCCATATTTTGAGACCACCCCCATAATCCATTTTAAACTCTGTAGGTCCTATGGATTATGGGAAATGTATCTCCCAAATTACAGTTCAGTGTATTTTTAACAAACCACAACTGTCTGGCTTTCCAAAAACATCCACCCAGTCATTAAAAATCTGAGGACACAGAGCAGATGACGCTTTTTGGGGAAATTTGGAGCCAGCTCATGATGATATGAATAATTGCAGAAAACATGTAGGCACTGCTGCAGGCCGATTTTCAGTTGTCTCTGAGTCTTCATTTTCCTAGATACGTGAAGGTTTCGGCTCAGTGTATATCATGAGGCGGGGGAAACACAAGACTTGAAAGCTAAAGAATTTCTGCTCTCTCAGTAATAGCTTTATCAACGTGACAGCCAGGCAGCACTGTAAACAAACTGTGCAACTTCCAGGGCGCTCTTACCTGCAGGAATTCTCCCATCTGTAAGGAAAAGGTCACTGAATCCTTCCCCAAGAAGTCTGTCAATTGGAGACTCTCTACCCAAATCATAATCACTGTCTCCAGCTTCACTGTCACCCCGGCCGCTGTCTTTCAAGCTGAACTTATCCATGTCTTGTAGGGCGTATCTGGAAAGAGAATTGTGGGGATGGATGAACTAAATCATCTCGTGTATATTAGACTCCACCGCCATTAAAAATGCATACCTGTATATATATGTATATATAAAAAATATATAAATGTATGTATATATCAAAATCCATATGCCTCTATATACATGTATATACACACATGTATATATGCACACACATATATATATATGCGCACACATACACACTTGTGAGAATAGTCCAGATCCTCACCTGTAGCTTCTGGAATATTTGTTTCCTCGAAAACTTGGTCTTGGCTGATACTGGCCCTGGTGAAGCATCGAGAGAAGCTGAGAAACCTGCTAAAGAAAGGGTGAAAAGACTGATTCCTTGAAATAAAAGCTCAGTTTCCCAGTGTTGTACAACAACTGAAGTAATTGAATTCTCAGGGTTTCTCTTCCTTTAAAATTTAATTATGCTGAATTCCTGTACATAAGGCAGTACAGCAGACTCTTTTTCATAGTGTGTCCTCCACAGAAAACATCTGAAGACATTTTGTAATGAGGAAATGCACTGCTCTTCATTAGCTGCTGAACTCACAGTAATTAATTCATTAACAAGTAAAACAAGTAATCGAACAGTGGTAGAGTTCTGTTCTGCTGTAATAGATTAAAAGTGACCCTTTGCCATTTCAGGATCCCAGAAATAAAATTTCACTAAACTATGTGCAAAGAGTCACTGGAACACACCTCATTTAAGCTAAATGCAAATTTTGCTATGAATAGAATTTATAGCAAAAAAATAAATGGATGGTTTCAAAACATAAGTTACCATCTGCATATATCAGATACACTATGATCATTAAAGCATGTCAGTGTTTAACCTTTCAGATTTGTTAACCCCTATTAATGAGAGAATTTCCTCTGTTCTTTCTAAACACAGGTACTCTGGCATACTTTCTTACATAGAGTTACACAGAAAGAAAGGGAAGGAACAGAAGAAAGAGAAGGATTAGTAAACCAGAGTAGGATACTGCCTATCCTAAAGTCAATTTTTTTAGCCTTACATTCAGGGGAGAATGGAAGGAAAGTGCTATTCATAATAGATTTAATCCTGCTCCCTGTGGCAACGAATGCATTTGACACTGGAGCAGGACTGCAATGCTGTAGCCTCCAAAGGGCAATCCAGGTGGCTTTCCGCAGGATAGTGGTGTCACCACCCCCTGCCCCTAGCCTGCACGCAGCACACCCCACGCTGCCCCGCGAGCGCGCGCGCGCAGGCCGAGCGGCGCCGTGGGCCTTACCTCCACGGCAGGGGTGGCGTGGGTGAGCTCCAGCGAGAAGTTCTCGGGCACGTGGTTGGAGGAGATTGTCACCAGGCTGTTGAGCGACTGGTGGCTGTGGTGGCTCTGCCGGCTGCTCATCTGTCCCCTTTCCAGTGTCGGAGAGGACGACGGGGAAGCTCTGTGGTGAGATCTGATGGGCAAAGTGCCATTAATGGTGGGCACCAACGTGATGTCCCCTTTGTGGATCTGCCTCGAGGGTCGTTTGGGGTGGTGCTGGTAGGTGGATTCTGCCACACGACAGTTGTAGGATCTGGTGTCTTTTTTCTCTCGATTACATCTTGTAGCAAAGATAACCATAATGGCCAACAACACGGCACAGATTGATCCTAAGGATATAATTGTTATCATAGAGACATCCAGGGAGGGCTGGCTTACCAAAGTTGCTTCTGTGCTTGAAAATGAATAAACGTACTCAAAAATTGTACACTTCAGAAGTGCTTTAGTACTGAGTTGAGGACTGCCTTTATCCTGGACTACCACAAAAAACTCCCATTGTTTTGCTGGAACTGACTCTACGCTGACATTGATAGAGATGTCACAAGTTTTGGGATCCATCACGAAGATGCTGTTTTCTCCGTCAGCTGCTATGGAGCAGCTGAGTTCAGAGTTCATACCGGAGTCTCTATCCGTGGCCCTTATCCTGGTGACAAGAAAGCCAATTCCAGCATCTTTAGGGATGGAGATTTCTGCTGTGCTGTTGCGTAGCGCTGGGCCCACAATGACGGGAGCGTTGTCGTTCTCGTCGATGATGGTGAGCACGACGGTGGTATTGCTGACAAGCTGCTGGCTCCCTCCGTCCCTGGCTTGAACCATAAAGGCAATTTGATTTACTTCTTCATGGTCAAAGGTTCTCAGAGCATAGATCGCCCCATTGGAGGGGTCAATGGTCACGTAGGTGGTTATAGAGCTTCCCAAAATATGGCTCTCCAGAATAGTGTAGGTCACCTGCCCGTTGTCCCCTAGATCTGGGTCTGTGGCTGTGACGGATGTGATGTATGCTCCCGGAGAGTTATTTTCTAAGATAACAACTTCATATCTGTTTGTCTGGAAGCGGGGTGGGTTGTCATTTTCATCACTGATTTGGACAGTAAAGTGTTTTACTGTGGAGAGACTTGGCGTTCCCCTGTCCTCTGCTATTACAGTCAAGCTGTATTCAGATCTCTTTTCTCTATCTAGAGTGGCATTAGTCAAGATTAAATAATTATTTTCATAAGTCTTTTGGAGCTTAAAGTGGCCATGTCCATGGAGCTTGCAAACTATCTCTCCATTCACTCCAGAGTCCTTGTCTTGCACTCTGACTAGGGCCACAAAGGTGTCCAGGGGTGACCCTTCAGAAATGTAAGCGACCTCTTCTTTCTCTGGGGACATCAAGTTTAAGTTAATCTCAGGTCTGTTGTCATTCACGTCCACAATTTTAATTATAATTTTGCAGTGAGCTGGAATGGAATTTGGCCCCAAGTCTTGAGCCTGAGCATCGATTTCATAGGACTTGGTTGTTTCATAGTCCACTTGCTTCAGGAGAGTCAGATGTCCTTTTTCTGGGTCTATTTTAAAAGTCTCTGTAATTTTGGCAGACACATGACTGCTAAAAGAGTACACAACTTTACCATTAGCGCCCTCATCTGGATCAGTAGCATTGAGGTCTATGAGCAAAGTCCCAACTGGTGAATTTTCTAAGAGTTGAATTATATATGACTGCTGCTCAAAGACAGGGCTGTTGTCATTGGAATCAGAGATGCTTATTTTGAGGATGGAGGAGCCAGACCTCTGAGGCACCCCTTTATCTGAGGCTGTGAGCTGGAGTTCGTAACTTGATTTCAACTCCCGGTCAAGCTCTCTGACCACAATGAGCTCTGCATACTTGGCCCCATCCGTCCTCGTCCTCACTTCAATACTAAAAAAATCATTTGCAGAAAGGGAGTAAGTGTGAAGGGAATTGTCCCCTACATCAGGATCAAAAGCGCTGTCCAAAGGGATCCGAGTTCCTACAGCTGCACTCTCTGAGATCTCAATAGGGATAAGCGCTCTGGAAAACTGCGGAGAGTTGTCATTAATATCCAGCACTTCAACTTCAACGTGGAAAAGCTGCAGATGTTCCGTGGGCAGAGTGATCACATCAAACTCTATGGAGCAGTTTAAGTTTTTCTGGCAGAGTTGTTCCCGGTCAATTTTAGCTCCTATGCTGATCTCTCCGTTATCCTCGCGGACTACAAGCAAGGGAGAATTCCCCCTCTGCATGGCTCGAAAACGAACTGAGGAAGGGTTAGGCATCTTTAATAAAACATCAGCTACATCCTCCGATAGTCTTGCAATTACTGATCCAACTCTCTGCTCCTCATAAATCCTGTATTTCAGATTCTTGCCCAGCACAGCCTTATTAAAAGATACTATCATCAGTGCAAAAATGAATATAAAGTGCATTTTACTGCCGTTTTGCTGCATTTGTAAGTTTTCGCAATTCATTCTGCCAAGCAAGTTAAAAAGCAATTATTTCAATTTCCTCCGGTACCTTAACGTCAGCAAACATTTGGTCCTTAAAAAACTTGAAAATGTCTTTTATAATCAACCGAGTATTAATATCTTACTAGATCAGAAAACTTTTTCATACACACCGTGCCAGGACATCCAGGTACAGTCTGTATGCAATCCAAGCTTTCTCATTTGATTCCCCGCTCCTCTTCCAGACAAGCTCCGTCGCGTCAGCGCCTTCCTCTTCAGCAGCGAGTATCCATGCAGCGGCGGGCGCCGGCGGGATCTGCGGCGGCTCCTTGCAGGGAGCTGCTCTCTCCCTGCTTGGCGGCAGACTAAACACCCGCGGTTGCTGACTCCGGTCTAAAATCTGTGCAACTTCACTTCAACTCAGACAAAGCTCTTGCCCGGCATGTGTTGAATCCCTTCCAGCCAATCAGCCCGCCGCCCAAGCCAAGGACGGTGAAGTCACGGCAAGGCTGCAGGAGGGGCAGCGCCTCCGCAGCACTCACTTTCTGCGGGCGGGGGGGCCCTGCCACAAAGAGGGGACACGCTGCGGGGGGACACTTTGAAGCGGGGAGGGGGGGCTGCTTTCCATCCTGCTCCCTCCTGAGGCAAAAAAAATCCAACCGCTCTCCTCATTTCCATATTTTCAGATTCCCTTTATAACTAATTGAAATCTTTCTAGTGCATTTCTTAGGAAATGAGCTAGAGTGGATGTATCTGTAATTGTGCCTCTTCTTGCTGCTTATTTCCCTGTTACTGGCTTCTCCTTAGTATCTCTGTTCCTGAATGGAGCACAGAGAGATCTGCTTCATTCCTGCAGATCTCTTCATCTTGTCTTTAAAGTCAGTAACATTTTGCACACTTCTGCCCTTCATATGACTTCCTTTGGCACAAATTTTGTACTCAGTGCAGCTTAATTTGGCCAAAGTTGGGTCCTGTGTGTGTGTGTGCACGTTTCCTTGCTCTTTTATTTGTTGCTCCCCTAGTTCCTCTTAAGATCCTTTTCATCCTAGCTAAAAAAGCAGCTCATGCTTCATCATGACAATTTGTGTACTAAATACACCTTCTACATGCCAACTGTTGTAAAGAGCCCACAAGACAAAGTACTCTAAAAGTGACAAATTCATTGCTTATCTTCTATTGCCGAAAACTGTTTTCACACTTACACTGCAGCACGCTTGCACACACACACAACAGAAAAAGAAAGAAACCTTGGGGCCGAGTTGGTAATGTATTTTGTGTACACTAGAAATGGTATAGATCATTATGTGAGCTTCATGCTGCATCCAGGCCACAGCAACTAATATGTTCTTGCCATTATGTAACTTATTAGGGATGTGATTTCTATTTCCCCTTTTCTTTTGTGTGTCTGTGTTTTATCATCGTAGCTCCAGTCTTGCTGCGAATTCATTTTTCTTTACCTTGTTTTTCTGCTAACTTTATCTGCTTGTTTACTGGCATTTCAAGAAATCTTGCCGTCACTCTGTTTCATTGTTTAGTATTTTTTCCTCTCTTATGCCCCTGCCATGTCCAGAAATGTTAAAAGCAAATCTCTGATTTTTCCAATTTACTTACTCTCAGCAGAGCTCAGCCAAAGTCACTAAGAAGGTTCTTGCTGAAAAAGAAAGCAGAGGAGGCTCAGCGTGAACTCTCCCTCTTTTTAAGCATTCAAAAGCATTTTATAAGCCATTGTCTCTTTTTTCAGAAACCAGCGCCGTGTGGCAAATTGTGTAGAATAGAAATGCCTATAATGAATGTATTTAGTACTGGGTCACGCTGATGAACATTCTGCCCCCATGAATAATACTGTTTTACAAGTTTGCAGCCCTTTCAAATTGCTGATCCCCAAACCCTATAGGCAAACTCGAAAAGCTAACACAAGCAACCGGGACTTTAGAAACCCATAGCCATCTGGCTTAAATCGCTAACAATCCAAACCAATAATTATATCAATTCAGGCTTTAGTGAACCCCTTTGCAAACACCAAAAGAGCAGAGAAAGGAATTAGTGGCCATTCTAAGTTCTGGTGGAGGGAATTCAAAGATCATCTAATGCCATTAGTTCATGGACAGGTTTTTTTGCAGCTTTGATAAGTCTTCCTAAAATATTTTTTCCAAAACACCAGTGTAAATTGTTTTCTGACAATAATTGGAGAAATAGTTTCAATTAAACACTGTTCGTAGTCAATAAAAAGTATTTTGTTGAGAAAAGAAGTCATGGCCCCCCAATACAGTGTGTACAGGAGATGAATTATTCATATGAAAAATAATTTCACTGCAAAAATATTATATATATATATTTAAATGAAAAACACTCAGATAGGCAGCACTTGCTTTATAAACTTTTGTACTGCTTTCCAAATAGTAACTATTACTCTTCACATAAGTGAAGTGTTTCTCAGAGCCATACTCCGTGGATCAAGCAATGGCGCGATACCTATAGGCAGGAATTATAGTGCCCTTTTTTTCTTATTTGGTCAGTTCACCAGCCAGGTTACTTGTCATATAGTCCCTCACTTGCCCATGCCCACTGCCTTGCAGCTAACCATTGACACTTACAAGGAAGATAAAGATGTCATTAACACAATAGTCCTTATCTTGAATTCTCAACTAAAGTAATGAGTAAGCTTTAATTTTCTTTTCATCCTTTGACACTCCTTTGAGCCAAAGCGGGAGGAACACATCTCAGGGTTGTTTGCTTAGGTGCAGCGATAGTTAAGTGCAGCAGTGGCTCTAAAAGTGATACTCTCCTCCGGTGCCTAGTGAGAGGGTTTTGTGTGGAAGTCCCTTAAACCCCAGCCCACCTTTGACATGGCAGACGCCTCTCACAAAGGGGACAGAGGCTTCCACGTGCAGCCTGCAGACCCCGCTGGGGCCTCATGGTTTTGTGAGCGCTGTCAACCTCCCGGAGCGGGATCCATCCAGTGAGGCGCCAGCGGAGCGCTGCCAACCGCCCGGAGCGGGATCCATCCAGTGAGGCGCCAGCGGAGCGCTGCCAACCGCCCGGAGCGGGATCCATCCAGTGAGGCGCCAGCGGAGCGCTGCCAACCGCCCGGAGCGGGATCCATCCAGTGAGGCGCCAGCGGAGCGCTGCCAACCGCCCGGAGCGGGATCCATCCAGTGAGGCGCCAGCGGAGCGCTGCCAACCGCCCGGAGCGGGATCCATCCAGTGAGGCGCCAGCGGAGCGCTGCCAACCGCCCGGAGCGGGATCCATCCAGTGAGGCGCCAGCGGAGCGCTGCCAACCGCCCGGAGCGGGATCCATCCAGTGAGGCGCCAGCGGAGCGCTGCCAACCGCCCGGAGCGGGATCCATCCAGTGAGGCGCCAGCGGAGCGCTGCCAACCGCCCGGAGCGGGATCCATCCAGTGAGGCGCCAGCGGAGCGCTGCCAACCGCCCGGAGCGGGATCCATCCAGTGAGGCGCCAGCGGAGCGCTGCCAACCGCCCGGAGCGGGATCCATCCAGTGAGGCGCCAGCGGAGCGCTGCCAACCGCCCGGAGCGGGATCCATCCAGTGAGGCGCCAGCGGAGCGCTGCCAACCGCCCGGAGCGGGATCCATCCAGTGAGGCGCCAGCGGAGCGCTGCCAACCGCCCGGAGCGGGATCCATCCAGTGAGGCGCCAGCGGAGCGCTGCCAACCGCCCGGAGCGGGATCCATCCAGTGAGGCGCCAGCGGAGCGCTGCCAACCGCCCGGAGCGGGATCCATCCAGTGAGGCGCCAGCGGAGCGCTGCCAACCGCCCGGAGCGGGATCCATCCAGTGAGGCGCCAGCGGAGCGCTGCCAACCGCCCGGAGCGGGATCCATCCAGTGAGGCGCCAGCGGAGCGCTGCCAACCGCCCGGAGCGGGATCCATCCAGTGAGGCGCCAGCGGAGCGCTGCCAACCGCCCGGAGCGGGATCCATCCAGTGAGGCGCCAGCGGAGCGCTGCCAACCGCCCGGAGCGGGATCCATCCAGTGAGGCGCCAGCGGAGCGCTGCCAACCGCCCGGAGCGGGATCCATCCAGTGAGGCGCCAGCGGAGCGCTGCCAACCGCCCGGAGCGGGATCCATCCAGTGAGGCGCCAGCGGAGCGCTGCCAACCGCCCGGAGCGGGATCCATCCAGTGAGGCGCCAGCGGAGCGCTGCCAACCGCCCGGAGCGGGATCCATCCAGTGAGGCGCCAGCGGAGCGCTGCCAACCGCCCGGAGCGGGATCCATCCAGTGAGGCGCCAGCGGAGCGCTGCCAACCGCCCGGAGCGGGATCCATCCAGTGAGGCGCCAGCGGAGCGCTGCCAACCGCCCGGAGCGGGATCCATCCAGTGAGGCGCCAGCGGAGCGCTGCCAACCGCCCGGAGCGGGATCCATCCAGTGAGGCGCCAGCGGAGCGCTGCCAACCGCCCGGAGCGGGATCCAGCCTGTGAGGCGCCAGCAGAGCGCTGCCAACCTCCCGGAGCGGGATCCGGCCTCTTCCCACCCTGGCTTGTACCTGCTCACCAAAAGGCTCTGCCGAGAAGAGTCTTCTGGCGCTCTCAAGCAACATACACCTGAGGAAGAAAAACAAACTGACTCCAAGGAGCATTTCCATTTCACTATCCTACTACTTCAGAAAAAACAGCTATACAGAAGATTAATTAATTTTTCAGTTAACTGAAAATGGCTTTATTTCTATGGTCAATATACGTTAGAGTGTCTCTTGCTTCTCAAAGGAGTTTTATTGCACTGTAAAGCCTGTAAAATATTTTATTCTAAAAGTTACTGATCCTGTATGTGCACAGAATATGCTCAAATCATTGATGGCACAGAGAATTTTAGTTTAAAAAAACTATTTTGAGAAATAATCCTCCACCAGGGACAATGGAGAAAGAAAATCGTCTTAACAATGACAGAAGCACAGTGATATTCACACAGTGTCACTGGTTTTTTTATTATTTCCTTTTTTTTCCAAAAAATGAAATTTCATTCACTTTCAGTCTGATTTATTGCCTTATGTTGAATCATGTTAGAAAATGTCATATGCACATATGCACTATGCTCCAGTGAACAAGACATAGCAAGATAAAATGTGATTTGACACCTGTGTAATGAATGTGAAAGACATGTCTTCCCAAGTCAGAAGTATATTTTAAAAGCACATTTCCATCATAATGAAGGACAGAGTTCAGGTGCTTTCACTCTCCCTCTTCTTTTTCTCTCTCCCTCTCCTTTCGCTTCCTTCTCCCTTCATTTCTTTCTTTCTTCTTTCCTTCCCTCCCTCTGTTTCTGTAAGAAGCTTCACTTTTTCAGAGTAAGGCTAATGCCAGAGCTTTCCCTAGTCTTTTCATTTTGCATTTACACCCCTGGCAGCACAAGTGCCGGATGAGTGAGGAGCACCCACGCAGGCAAAGGTGCATGGCCATTTCATCTCCACTCATAAAGCCACGGATAAGTGGATGGAGAGGCAACTTGTTGGGAGCAGACAGCCATACTACAAAATCATCACAAAGTGATGTGTTATTTGTCCAGCCAACTGACTGGCTCACCAGTCTCCCTTCTGTCTGATACCATTTTCAGCACTAAGGTACTGTAGAGGCTGGATTACTTTAAGAGACTATTGGATTGTCAGATGCCATCCATGGATTATCAGAACCCATCAAATAGGACTGTCTATATGTCACAGACTGCTTAATAAGCCTAAGTAGCTTGACTAGGGTATATGTTCTTTATCTAGGAATACTACGCAATGTCCCTCAGTCAGGCATCAGTTACCTGGCTCACCTGAAAAGGCAGAAGAGTGATCATCTAAATGGGATGAAAGGATCCTGACGGGCAAATCAGAAAGGCAAAATATCCACGACACACTACCAACCCTTGCCTCTCCCAGATCTGTATCCTGGTTAGTGCGATCCTGCTCGACACCCTTGTTACTATACCCAGTCACAGCACTGCCCTGTTATGCAGCATCCTGCGAGAAGGGCCTCAAGGACCAATCTCTGCCACAGCTGAGATGGCCAGGAAGAAATCTGCAGAGGTAATATTTGTGTCAGGAAAAAAATATCCCTCTGACCCCAGCAAATGATCAACCAAAGCTCTGGAACAAAAGGTCAGACATAGAGAAGTAGAGAAAAACAGAAATTTAGTTCATCTCCCTGGTCTATACCTTCCACTTTCTCAAGTTGCTTAAAAAAAACTACTAATCATTCATTAAAATACATCAAAGCACAGAATGCTATACACCTGCCAATGGGTGAAAAAATTTTGACGAGTGAGTTCAACATTAGATGTTACATTATCATCAATCACTGTGGCAAAGGGCAGGGGAGCAGATTTTCTGCTACACAAGTAAATTTTCATGGCAGTTTTGCAATGCAGCATTGTATATATAAATAGCAAGTTAAACTTCTACATGTTTCATGCATGGTAAGTACTGTGCCTAGATATTTAGTCTCCTTCTGGAACAATAAACATCTATCTCTCAAAGTTTTACCAAGCACAAAAGAGAAAAATATTTGGGACTTAGGATTTACTAAATCTCTATTAAAAACAAATGCTGTAATACATAATTGGATGTTTTTGAATTATTTTGAGGAATAGTTTTAAGATGGCATGGAATAGGATGAGAATTCAATTGCTTGAGTACCCTAAATTCATTTGTCATTTTGTTATTTTCTTGTAAAATGTAAAGCAGAAATATCTCTGTTTGATAGCTTTTAGCCCCAAATTGCCTTCGAGAGCAGTACACGCACTTCAGCAAAACTTTAAGTATTATACATGCTTCTTATATTATTAAAAGGTACCTATAAGAATACCACATGCTTTTTGCCAGGGCACCTAAGGAAACAGAGGTGAAACTATGTGGCCACACTCCTCTTTCTTAAAAAAACCCAAGTAAAACCCATAGGGTGGACTACTGTGTCCAACCCATACAACTGCTCATGCCCTACTGCATAGCTTTTCCTTCTTTCCATTCATACTACTGCAATTACACATAGTAAGAAGAGCCGGACGCTTTAGCGGACAGTGGCTATCACCTTTGGTCCATGTGAAGCGGAACTCACAGCCTGGAAATCCTCTCAGCCACCTCCTGTTTCCAAACCACACATCCACTTTGGGGCTGCAGTCGTCTCCGGTGTGCAATCGGAGATGCCATGGATCCTTTTCTCCCTAGGCAAAGTCTGTGCTGTTTGCCTTTGGTACGCTTACCCATTTTTAGCCATTATACTGATGTGCTTGCACTGACTTTCCCACATCTGGTTTTATCCCAGATGTCAACAAATTAATATAGTTCACTGGAAATTGAAATACTTTACATCATTAAATTTGAAGAGCTTTCAGTATACTACACTACTGATATCCTAATACGATAAACATCTTGCTCTAATACACTTCAAAACACTAAAGCTCATAATGGTATTTTCAGAACAACTCTTTAGGAAAAAGAAGGAGCATTTGCAATACATTTTTTCCCTTCATGGGAATGGGGTCTTTGTAAAGGAAAGGGTTGAAGCTTGGTGCAGATACAAATTTACTCATGCCTGTAGTATGTGGTCAAGCTACCAGCTCAACCCTAGACTTTCAAGGAAATATAACCTTCTACATTTTGTTCAAAAAAAAAGCAGCATAATTACCGTGTTGGGTCTTTTCAGAGCAAAGTATGTGTCTAATCTCCTACTGCCAGCCTAAGCAAACTCTTCCAGAAACACTCATCTGCACTTACTGCCAGCAGCTAATAGCGCCCAGCGAAGACTCCGGATGCTGAAGGCTCCGGAGAGCACAACAGGCCCCTCACCTCCACACAGCAGGAGGCTGAGCATGGCCACGATGACGGCAGAGACACCCTTCGCCTTTAAATCCTTTCTCCGTTCTTTCCTCTGAGCTTAGGGCTGCTGGGAGCCAGCTCAGTCCTTGGAAGGATTTTGAGCAGCTTCGGGGTCTTTGTAAATTATGTTGAATCGTGTGAGCCCCACAGGAATGCAAAGCTGGACACAGAGTCTTAAGGCACTGAAGGACACTCAGTGGACTTCTACAGAAAGAGATGTTCCCAAGAAAGCATTTGCAGGGAGTATCTGAGCTTATTTCTCTTGCTTTTTAGGCCTGTAATTTAAAATGATTGTAACTGAGGGAACCTGTGTATTAATGGCCTCCTCTTCTTCAAAACCTCAGACAATTCATATCCCAGACTGCTTTGTGAATAAGGACAAAATGTGTTGTTTATTTAGTTTTACAATAAATATTTATACAACGCTACATTTGGTATCTGCATTCTTTATTCTTAATTTTTCTGGGAAAAAAAAGACTGCTCCCTGCTTCAATGTCATGGGAAAACATGTGGAAATGTAAACCTGCTGTAGGAAGCAGGCACAGTGGGAGCTGCAATGGGGAAAAAAGGCAAGCATGGTTTATCAACAGAATATGTAACATATACTGAACATCCGGCTTCCCAAGTAAGTTGTTAACAGAGCTCGATACAAATGTTCCCTTTAAAGAATCAGATGTTCCTCCCTTTTCTCAATAGCAGCAGTAGAGTAAAACTGGTGCCATAAAGTCATTGCAAGAGACGGCAAACAACTTTGTTATCATAATAGGCTTTTTTTCCCCTCCTCCTTTTTTAAACAATGGCTCTAGCAGGTGGCATGTGGCTGAGACCGGCTCTATCACCATCTCCAGGGTGCCAGGCCGTCCCTCCAAGCTTCTGTGGGAGGAATTTGTTGGTGGGATTTGGATTGTAAAGGCACGTGAGCATCTGCCATCCGCTCGCTCTCATTTCCATGCGCACAATTAGCCCCTGCCGCTCTCGGCCCGGCGGCCAGAGCCGGCGACTCGGTTTTCCTGCCGCTCCAACTGTGCTCATTGCCATTCATCCCAGCTCTCCGCTTCCACCGCTGCCAGCTCCGGCCACAGGCTCTTATGCCCAGGGAATGGCGTAGGGAAGCAAGAGCAAGCGGATGGAATAGCTACTGACCACCTAAAAACAACTTCCCCACAAGCAACGCCGTAGATAAATAGTCAGAATTCACAGTAATGGCTCTTGTCCCTGCTGTATATGTCACTTTCTCCTAAAAATAATATTCTGTGGTTTGATGGTAGCACACGCTTTCAGTAAGCACCTTATAGGCTTCCTCAGTGAGCAAGAAAAAGATAAGAACACAGCGTTATTGCTGCTCTTCCACACCACCAACTGCTTGCCAAGTTCCCCAAAACCTTCCATTTTCTTTCTTTTTGTGTTGTGTACAGAAAAAAAAAAATTCCACCTTTTTTTTTTTCACTGTGGGGTATCATGGGAAGTAGGAGTGAACAGACATCTTCCTCTGTCAGCTGCAGCCTAAACAAAATGCTATTGCATATCTGCAGATAAAGACTTCACATTCCTCTGTTTAACTCCTCCCAAACTACAATTATTTTCATTTTCTTTCACTAAATACTGCATAATTCTGCTTTCTGGCCCGATGTATTTTTATTGCTATATAGGATCCTTTGTGCATGAATGGAAAATAGTCACGCATTTTTTAAAATAAATCACTTAAAGCACAGTGTGGGGGAAGGGGAAGGAGTTTAAACCAACCCATCTCCTCAGTAAAGTCAAGGATACTTTTCCCTGATCATAAAAACACAGAAGGGCTTCAAGGCCTGAAACTGTGGTTATCTTGCAGTTTTTGAATGCTGCATATATGCTGATTTGTGACCTTGCTACAGCTACATATTAGAACTACCCAAAACGATGAGGGTTTAGAAAGCCTTGCCACGGCTCTCACCCCAGGCCCTGCACAGGGCTGTAGTTTCACAGGCCTGGAGCAAAGAGGAGAGGAGGGATGAGGCTTCCACTCGCTGATGTCCAGAGAGAGCCAAGGGACGTGTGCCCTTTATGAACTGCCCCAATTCTCCCGGCTTTGTCATGGAAATGGGCACCCTGGAAGAACAGTCCATTATGTCAAATTACAAATTATATTATAGGGTTTTAAGTAATTGTTTGCTTACTGTTGTCATGCACATGTGGTTTATTGAGAGTTGATGTAATCATTTTGGCAAATTTCCACCAGTTAGCATCAGAACAAACCAGGCGGGGTTAACTCCTCCATCGGCTGCGGAGGGGGCTCGCAGCGCACACTTAACGAAGGGGGAAAGACTGGCACAGGCACCCATCAGAGTTAATTCGTGCAGACCCATTTTAGCAGTAGCACATTATGCCTTAACAGCATGAGATGTATTGTGTACATATTTTTATTGATAAATTCATTAGAACCCCACTAGTTCAAACAAAAGAGTTCTGTTGTGTCAGTACTGCGACACTCTACTACCACTCTGGGGACTGGCAAAAAAAGATACAACGTGCATAGGCAACATACAAAGTCTGTGTGTTTTCTTTCTTCCTAGATATATTTAAATAATATTTTCATCCATCAGAAAGGTTTTTTTGTTCCAATCAGATGTCAATTCACATAAATATGCAAGACTATTCCAAAGCAACCTTACCTCTGTGGAATGCATTCCCTCACCAGGCTGAAGCAACATGGGTACACCCACAACTTTTCCCTAATATTTTGGTCTAAAATGTGTATGTCAGATCCTGGAACAGTTGAGTATGCTGTAAATGAGGCAGCTGGCATTTCATCAGCAAGAATTCACTAATGCAGCAGTAAGTAGTAATACTAAAGTGACTGGAGCTCAAACATGACCCTGTAAACTGACATACTTGCTTTCCAAATAAAAATGACAGACCTCCACTGACCTCTGTAGCTGTGCAGACCTTTCATTGAAATAAATTCTAAGGATCATATGTTTAAATACATATATAGGTACACATAAAATTTTTACAGAAAAAAAGTTAAGTAGAAAGAATTTTGAAATGAATCACTTTAAACACTGCAATTTCCAAATTTAGAATTTAGAAATGTTATTCACGGCTGTCTTTCCTTAGGCCATCACTGCTATTAAGATACTGGTCTTTACTTTGTCCTTACAAAGTCTTATAACACAAAATGAAGCTATTAAGCCAATGCAGAATAAATCAAGTATGCAGTATGGCATATGGGCAATTTCCATTAAAGAAATTCAATGTGTAGACACAGGTAAAATGTGGTAAAAATAAATGTCAGGGTCTAAGTGGATTTGGCATATAAGCTATGGTCATTAAGAGTAACACAAGTTAAGCTCCATGGCAATGCTTTTTATTTTTGGTAGGAATTATTCTCCTAGCCCTGCTGCATGGCTTAAATGCTAATTTTATATATAGTTTATATAGCATAGCTCATTTTTTTGTTCAACTACTTGAGTAAGAAATGGTTCAATTATTAACCATAAAAATCCTTCACAATCTGTCACTTGAATTCTAAAAGCTACAGAATCAAGTGATAAACGTACAAGCATGTATTAGGAAAACCTCAGTGTTTTGACAGGTTTCATGTTTTTTAGTTGTTAGCTTTGTTTTATGATCACTTTGGATAAAAGACCTGAACTGGTTTTCCACCTATTAGTGATATGGAATCTGTCATATGTGCCATGAAATTTAATAGCATACGCTTCCCTAGGTCTGCTGTTGTTTGAAACAAAACAAAACAAAAAGCAAAAAGGTGTGAAGACCTTTCTCAGCTTGGAGACATTTCAGCTGTGGAGACATTTCACCCTAAGACTATTTTATACAGGGTGTGGGACTATCAGTTTATTTAGGGATGCCGAAAAGCATTCACCTTTTCCCAAGCGGACTTTAACACTGGCACTTGTTCATAGTTCATAAAGATCAGCTCAGTCTTATTTGTTCTTCTGACCATAGGAAGAAAGAAGCCCCTTAGATATCTAAGGGCCTGGGCAGTTTAGTGGTTTAATTTCAGTGAAAGGCTGTTTCTATTAATTCAGACCAAGTTTAAAGAAAACTCCGAGCTCATGTGGATGTCTCTGAAGCCAAGAGTATTTAAAGCATTTGATTTTGGAAGTTATTGTCTATATATCTTCTTAAGTAAGTTCTGTCTATATTTGATTTCCACTATCCACCCAGGTCAAAAAGTAATTGCTCCATTAATAATTCAACATTCAACAAATCCATAGCAACCAGTGAACTAGCACTTTGAGCACTATTCTCATAATTGTACGTCAGTACGTGAGTATCTGACAGCTCAGGATAGTTTAATTTGTTTGCATTGGGTGTGAACTTGCACTCTTCCTTTCCCTCTCTTCCTCACCATTCAGTTACCTGAAGTGAGAAGAAAATGAGTACAGTGTTTGCAGATTTAAGTAACCTCTGCATTGTACGCATTACCTAGCTCAATTGCCTTTGTAAAGTCCATGTCCTGAAATAGGCTGCCACTGGGCCAAATTCTGCTGTCACCAGTGAGTCAACGTGGGACACAAGCCTCTCTTAATAGCATTAAGAGAATGAGACATGTACTCTTTCCGTGTGTGATGTGGGCCACATTCACAGTACTTTTCCCATAACCTGATATAACTGGAGGGAACTCCATTTTTCATGAAGAGATTTTTTTCCCTGAAACCTGAAATAGATGCTTGCACTGGAACAGCAACAAGAATATGTCTTTCACAGAAAGAAAAAGAAATCTATAAAAGCCCTAGCCATGTGGGAATGAGGCCAAAATGACTGACTTCTGTTTTCTACTGTGATATAACTGTAGAGACTCAAGATTCATGCATTTATGAAGTAAGAAGGAGACTTCATAGACATTTGCCTTTGAAAATGATTAGTTCTATCTTTGTTCCTTTTCAAATTACTGGCTTTAATTTATGGAGCTCCCAAACCACATTAGAGAAATGGTAAACTATTTTTCATAATCTTCCATAATGGGTGAATTGTGAAATGAGTTTCATGGAAGCTGAGCACCCTGGAGATAGCAGCTTTGCTATTATATGTGTAGGCACAGCGAGAGAGCAAGCACGCTCCTGTGACATCCTAGCATTACCATAATTATTTTGTAGGGCAACCAACCTACTGTAAAATCTATTTTCAAAATTCAATAATTTTATCACTTATGGATTTTAATATATTAAAAGCACATATTTTAATGTGTTTCTCCAAAAATTCTAAAACCATGAAAGCTTGGCATACTCTAAATCAAATGCATGTAGCGTGTATTTAAAATAAGAATTGTAACTACTCCAATGGAAGAAAATGGAATAAGATGAAAGTCAATCTTGAACTATATAAATTTTCATATATGAATCATAACAAAGTCAGCTTGACTTTGCTAGCAGGGCTATATAACTTTCCCCATCCTTCCAAACAAAAAGTTCCCACTATACATTACTTTTTACTGAAACACAAGACCAATTACTATTTTATTGTGGTTTTCAGATCTAAAGATTTAAGTTCTAGTTCATATAGACACCTTGCAATGCAGCATATACCATTTTTAAGGCTGACTCTGTATTATTAAGGCAAAATTGTTCCCACAGCATCTTTGGCTGCTCAGTGAGGAACCATAAGCACTGAATTTTATTCATGATAATAGTAAGTGCAAAAGCAATCCTGAGCATTTTGTGTGCAAATGCCTGAGGAAGTATAAGGCTTCCCCTGCTGCCCTGAAACCTGGAAACCCCTGAAAAGGAATTATAAATTAGCTTTCATCACATACGCATTCCTCATAACATCAATTCAAAAGTGTGCAATCTCCACAAACCATCTCGGATTAAAAAAATAATAAAAATAAAAACGGGGGGATGACAAGCAAGGGAGAGAAAGAGAGACATACACTGATATCTTCAAGATAGTACTATTATTATTATTCAGAGATATACTGGAAAAGGGATTTAAAGTACAGCACGCATACACACAAAATTAGAATGGAATTGGCAGAGAAAAAAGCATCTTGTCAATAAAGAAGTAGGAAACATCAAATTTTGCTTACAAAAGTGACAAAGCCAAAATCTTAGGTGAAAGAAAGTTAGTAATAATTTGAGAGAGGATATTTTCAAGCTACAGCAACATTACACCAGAGAACATCAAAAGATTCTGCCACAGCCTGAAAATCTGGCCACAAGCAGAACCACAGAGCTGAGCAAGGTAACGAGGAAGAGAGTGATTTGATTTGAAGAGCACACGGGGAAGCACAAAGACATAGATAAAGCTCTGCAGTAATAAGCAATGTTTAGTTAGAGAAATAAGCGTACAAGAAATGTGGAGACAATGAATGATGCAGGAAAAAGAGATGCCCTCAGGCCCGCCTGGTTTCTTGGCCCCTTTCGGACTCTACTCAATAAAAAACAGAAGCTCATATAAAATGGGTCATGTACAAACAGGACCCTCCACAAACAGTGGAGGTTAATATAATAAAAATTCTGGTTAACTGCATTAGATAAGAACAGGACTTCCCTTTTGTCTCAAACAAATCCACACCTGCTAAGTTAGCTGTAAAGATACCTCTCAGTCCTAAGCATTTTGCTTGATGGGCCATATTTATGTATGCTACAACACCCTCATAGTTAAATACACAGATATCAAAAAGCCATGTGAAAAGTCTACATAGCAGTACTGTCAATGAGATTCGAGTTATTTTTCCTTTTATCACAGTTATCACCATATTTCATCTTGATGCCTAACTTTCTATATATTTTGCTTTCTCAGATGAGCTGCTTTTGCTGCTTCTCTGCTACCGATTGTGATTCAGTTTCTCAACTTGAAAATAGTTTAGATATAGGGTGTTTTCTTTCTCAGTATATATATACATATACACACACATGCACACACACATGTATCAGTGGACTTATCTTTTAAAAATTAAACAGGTTCTTGATCGTTTCATTATGTTCTGAGCATCTGATTGTGCATCGGCTTCTACAGAAACATTTCTGTTCAGAGTAGTGCCACACTTCTTGGGACTTGCCCACTGGCAGTCAAGTCTTTGCAGAGGAGAGGAGATCCTCCAGTAAAAAGGAGAGGAGATCCTCCAGTGAAATGGGTAATTTCTATGGAGTGCTGTATCAAGTCCAAACTTTTGATCTTGGTATCATATTTCTTAGGAAGCCAGGAGGGAATGGAGCACTAAAGTGCTATTTTGCCTAACATCTTCACAATGACGCAGAGAATTTGCTGTGCTCTATGTTCAGGGTACCTTTTCAGGGCTCTTGACAGGCAAATATGGTCCTCAAATACCAACAAAAAGTGACTTGACAAGGGTACTGAGAAAGGATGTCGTTTTTCATGACCAGGCAGAGTAGCAGGGTTGCCCTGCTGATGCGCACTAGTTTGTGTTCAGAGCCAGCACATGTGCGTCTTATTAAATCCCATACAAGTTATGAAAGAGCTTGAAGCAGGAAAGAGCAAGATTTGAAGAGAGAAACATTTGGTACAAGCCCACAAGTCAAGAAAATGTTTGTCTGGAAAGGTCTTTGTTTTGCTAGTTGCTTTTAAGAGGAAGGAAAGCCAGGAAGTGTAAAAGTTTTGGACATTTACCTAGTCTAAATATATTTTGTTAAAAGCATGATGGTCTTCTTCAAAAGATTAAATAATCAACATTACTGGAGGTCAAATCTATTTGAGAGTATATATATATTTTTGCAAAGATCTGCCCGAGACATAAGAATTATTTACGGAAAATATCAAGATTTGACTTTTACTTTCATAACTATATAGGAAAATACATATAGAGACTATCCACATATAAAATCTGTATTTCAGATGGGAGATACAGGTTTCAGTGCCTCAGCTGAGAAAAGCAGAGTAAAGTCATGAAATTAAGATACTCATGTAAATACAGCTGTTTTCGTATTTTGGTGTGGAGCCTCTTCTTCTGACCAAAAGATGCTGTAAAAACCAACACATTTGCACAAAAGGGAAATAATATACCTGATGAACCAGCATTTTAAAAACACACATCATTAAACTACTCCTGGACCACTGCATTTTTGAGAAGCAGAAAAATCAGGGAACCAGCCTTAATTACAGAAAGTTTTGATCAGAACTGAAGCAAGTGCCACAAAGTGGAAACAGCCTTGATGCCAAAATGCCTCAGAAGCTCCCTGCAACTGAACAAGCACAAGAGGCAGCCAGGGAGAAAGGAAGGACTTTTCGTGCTACAAGGACACCAGACAGCTCCTATCTTCTCAGTTTACACACTGGCTAAACATGCCAATGGACTGTTGTTTTATAAAGCCCATACTGCAGAGGGAAAAAAAAATCACAGAGTGCCAGTACCTTCTTTCTCATGTTTTTTTACTTGGAGTGATGCACTTGTGAAATCCCCCATTATTTAAATACCAGTTCAGCCTTAGTAGCTCAATTATAACAACTGGTTTCCTTTAAATTAAAGCAAGAGACTGTGAAAATTACTTTTCTTTCATTTATAAAAAATATACTTTTGAAAAATCAATTATTTGTACTCTAGATCAATACCTATATATATATATGTATATATATATATGCACTTCACTATCATGGCACAAAAATAACTTCCATAGCATAGCTGAATTTTGTTTACAGCATCCAGGTACTGGCAGACTTGCAGATGTAATTATATTAAGAAATCATTCCTTTGCTAGTTAAATTTTTGTAAAACCTAATAGCATATGACCCAATTTCCCTGTGTACACAGATGCATTTATCCTCAAGGGATAAGCTTGCTGAAAGAAATGCATCCTGTCCACCTCCCTGTCAAAATATGAAATCATTAAGACTTCATTTCCATGACTGGTACAGCCCTGCCAAGAATCCATTTGGGTTTTGGCTGTGACAAGGCATTCAAACAACTCTCATTATTGTATAGATATAAGTACCTCACTTGCACGGAAGTCCCATATGTATTTTGTTACTATAGCTTTGAATCTCAACTTTTCAACGACGTCTTATTGATTAGTAAGAGAGGTACCTGACCTGAAAATCCACTTTGCTCCTGTGTGGATGAGATGAAGGGAAGATTAAAAAATGGTAATTTCCTTAGAGAACCACACCGCAAATGCAGACCTTCTCGTGGATTTGAAGACCTTTATTTTATTTTACTTCCTAGAAAAAGAAAGAAAAAAAAAACAAAACAAAAACAAAAGAGAGCTTATGAGACATTTAAAAAATGCAACAGATGTATATAAATATTTCGGTGGGTGGGGTATTCTTTTCCTTTTGGGACACTGAAGTGTTATTTCATAAAGGCCTGCTGGACAAAGCAGCCATTTTGTATTCAGCTTGGATTCAGCTCGTTGGAGAAGAGTTGCACACTCTGACACCTTGCAGGAATCTCTCCGCGGTTCCTCATTGCTTTGGCACTCTGGAAGAGCTAGGACAAATGCTTTAGTATTAGAAACGTGTCAAACGTGTCCCAGGTCATGGAGGAGGATGCACTTATGCAGGTACCACCAGGTGGGAAAGGAATATCGGCCTAACTCTACAAATCAAACCTCAGTTTACTGCTATTTGAACTGCATCACTGCTCTTACACTGAGTAAAATAATGAAAACAGCATATAAAGTCTAGTTTGCAAATGGGCTCATCTCAGCCTAGAAAATCAGTGCTGCGTTTATAATATATATGCACATTCTGCATCTATTTTGTAATATATCTTGGTAAATGGGAGTTTAGGAGATGTAAGATCCTTGAGAAAAAAAAAATCTTAATATTATAGGAAATTACAGAACCCATAGCAAAACTGGGCATAAATTCAAAGCCTTTGCAGGCCAGTAGAGGTGCTCAAGGGTGAAGTTTGGGTAAGATCTTGAATGCCCAAGCCCCAACGCAGCTGGAGCTGTTCCTGTCCCTGGGCTGATGGGCTTCGCTGGATTCACGGGCAGGGATTTGGGTTCCCCCCTTGTCCTGGCCTTTCTGGCACTGTTTGTGAAGCGGCAGGATGAAGGGCAGAAGCTGGATCCCCTCGTCGCGGCCCTGCGCCTCCTGGGGCCGCTCTCCTGCTGCAGCCGGTGAAGGCAAAAGGACAAGCAGGAAAGAGCAAGAGGGGGAGCGGGCAGGGGCACCTTTCAGAGCGCATACAGCTCTCAGATAGTGTATTTGACTTATCTCAGTGGAGTGCGCACTGTAGGAAAAAAAAACATGTCACTGCTCTAAAACTGTCTTTTCTAATTCAGTGCATCCATGTATTGTTATAAATCAGTTTCCCAGTCACTGAAAGATACAGAGACAAGAGAACAACTTTGACTGTTAGCTATCAACTCGGATAATGTAAACTTTCTTTCAGCATTAAGCTGCCACTGTATGAAAAGAGGCTAAAAATATAAATTAGCGTCTGCATGTGCTGCCTAGGAAAGGGCTCCTTGTCCCCTTGTGCCTACAGGCTCATAGAGGTCAGGCGTTTACACTCATCCCAGTTCTCCTTTGAGCCTTAAAAGCACCTGGAAATCAGTTTCAGATTGCAGCATTTAGCTTTCTATATTATTTAACTGTAAATTTATGGTTGCTCATGGTTGGACAATGAAGTGTCCCAGTTGCCCTAGTAGGGTAATTGGTTAATTTGTCAGAGAATAACATAGAAGCATATTGATAAATAACTTACCTGGCATATCACATTTCACAACAAAGCTCTATGAAATATATACACACATATACACATACATTTTGGCAGAGACACTAGTAATTTTACAATAAACCTATGTTCCCATGGTCTAAAGACTAAGGCTCTCTGTAAGAAAGGCAGAAAAAACCTGTGATTACATCATTGGGATGCTGTCCTTATCCCAAGGTCAAATGTTATAAACCTAAGAGATTTTGAATGAGCAGAGTGAATTAGTTTGTTGACTCTGAGAAGAGCTTCCCTCTCCCATATATCTGACCGCGGCAGGCAGCCTGCGCGTTCTTATCTCTCCGTATAGAGGGTTATTAGCAGTGGGAACGCATATACGGTCCCTGCCCTAGGGCTGTCACTATAAACAAGGCAGAACTGCCCACAAGCCCGGCAAAACAACACATAGTGTCTTCATATCAGCATCTCTGCGCTTGACAACGAAGCAAGCCGCTTCTCCACGTGCCGAGGTCTCAAGGCAGACAGCTTATTTATATGACTTTGGTTTTCCAGTTTCCTCCATAAAGAGTGAAGCCTTCTTCTAAATGCAATCTTTTGACCTCCAGCATGCTAGTCATTTACAGAACCACAAAGAGAACACACCTATGATTAAAGGGTTTCAAGGTGCCATTTAAACTAGCTTTTACAGTTTAGCTGTGCTCCCAATAATATGCTTGCAGCATCAAGTTTAATTTTCTGAATAAATACACTTTTCAACATTTTAAAATGAAGAATTTACTTTTGTTATAAATACATTTTACTCTAACCTGTGGAAAAGACTTCACAAAATATAGCTGCAATTTTGTAATATGTGGTAGTAAAACAACATATGGGAAGGGCAGGGTAAGGGAAGAGAGAGAGGCCACATGAGCAATCCCTGCAAATCTGATGGGAGAGAGAATGACATCCTTGATGGAAAAGCACTCTAACAATGTAAACTAAAAGGACGATGTACCCAACCAGTCTAGTGTAATGGACATGATTTTTACTTGGACAGATAAGATGTTATTTAGATTCTGCCATGAAATGTAAATCTTCATTTTCTTTGTAGGCTTAAATAAGGAGATTTTCCACTCAGCAAAGCAGCACAGCTAAGCACATTAAAGGGACAGCACTAGATGCTCGAAGTTTAAGTGCCCTCCCTCTTGTATAGTTGTATTTCAGACAGCCGGTTGTAATAAATTTAACTCTAGCCATCTAGAATGCAGAAATATTTTTTCTTCCAACTGTTTAGGGATAAAACCTGACTTCTGCTCTTTTTATTTGCCTTTGGTTTTGGAACAGGGAGGAGGGTGGCAGATCTTACAGCATCCAGTCTCTCTGTGCTGGAAGCCCGTGCAAGCCTGTGGGTGTGTGTGCGCAGGGGTGTGCAAGAAAAGGAGGTTAAGATGGGAACAGCATAGAGTCAGAGTGGGTAATTTATCGCATGGAAATGTCCAGCTATTTTTTCTACATCTTTAACAGCCTCATCCAAAGTTCCTTAAAGTCTGGGCTTGTCTGGCTTGAGTGTTATTCAGTTCAGCCTAAAGAAGAGTGTTTGTCTCTACCTAATAATGGTTGAGAAGGGATTTCCTTTACTTGCCCTTTTTCCATTCCACAGAAGATATTATTTAGATTCTGCCAGGAACTGTAAGGTTTCACTTTTTCATGTAGTAAAGTAACTAGATTTTCTACTCATTGCATCACTTTGTGAGTAACAATCCCGGACATTTCCAGGACATGTTTTCTCCTTCAGCTGTCAAAATATTTAATGCTTTGAATGTTCACAATTAGGCATTTCAGTTGAAAGCGCTACATTTTGTTTCTGCAGTTTAAGAAGGAACGACACGTCGGTCCCACTGGGTCCCGCCTGCACGAGGAGATCCCTGCAACCTTCGGGGACAAACGGCCGCTCTCTTCAGGGCGCTCAAAGCAGTAAGTGCTGCGACTTTCCACAGTGCACCAGGGAGCTCTGACTATTAGCTCACCTTCCTCTGCTGGCCATGTGGAATGAATTATCGCTTTCAAGCTCCAGCCGTGTCCTTTGGGAACAAGGGATACGAGCAGAGGAAGAAAGGGAGGAATTCCACAGCAGCTGGAAAGCAGCGGTGGGTGCATTCCTGGGGATTAGAAGCGCCTGAGCTCAAAACAAGAGCAGATCCAGGAAAGCGGGAAGCCTGGGCAGAGCCATGGGGCACCTCCGGGATTTGCACTGGGGAGAAGCACCCAGGCCCAGCAGGGCAGGATAAGCAGGAGTTGTGCCGGGCTTCCAGCAGCCCGGGAATGTCAGGAGAGCAGCAGATGGGGTCCCGGGAACGACGTTCAAGCCGTCGGGCAGGGCAGGGGCAGGAGCTTGGACATGGGCTGCAGGGGACTCGATCAGCAGGCGCCGCGTGCTTGAGTAACGGGGAGAGAGAGGGAAGTAACAGGAAGCAGCAGGAGAGCAGAAGCAGGATAGGGGAAGGACGGGCCCGAAGAGAAGCTGTAACCTCTTCCTTTGCTTTGCTGATGATCTGGGCTTGAAGCAGCTGCATGATGCTGGGCCGACGCTTGCACAACACAAAAGCAGACTGCCGTCAGCACACTGAAATCCAGCCTAACAACATGACAACGTTTCTCTGTTCTCGCTAGAGCCAGCCAGGACATTTTAAACTAACCATAGTCTTAACAAGATACACTTTCACCTAAATACTAAAATATGTTTCTCCCAACAGAAACTTTTAATAATAATATATTTAAAGGTCAGGGCTGCCTGGCTCATTTTGGCCCAGAAAGAACATCTGCTTCTACCCTGCCCTGCTTCTCAAAACATTTGAGATTTTGTTTTTATTTTACTTGCTTACCAAAAGTAAATCACAATTCTTCGAAGTTTTCACAAATATGAATTCCCATCAGAAGACCAATCCAAACCTAGTTGCTGGATTATAAGCATTAAATTTCGAAACACTGAACTTCATTCTACTCTCTTCATTCAGGGACTGGGAAAGAAGGAACTAAGAAGGTCAATCTGTGGATTGAGCCAATCTGTGGGTAAACTTGTCACGGAAAGCAGTAGGGAAAACAAGCAAGAGGCCTACAAAGCAGCAGTGAGTAAACTTGAAGATGACTTCAGAACTGAGATTGATGACACTTGCGTAAGAGCTTCTGTAATTCATTTTTATATCGATTTATCAGTACATCATACTCATTTGGCTATAATGAACCTCATCTCCCTAAACATGCCCTCATATTTTAGCAGTACTTTTTCATTTGAAACCTATCTGCCAAAGCTGAAAAACAATTAACTCCCCAAGAAGGATAAGAGAACAAAACTATGGCTCTTGCTCTTTTATCTGATTTGTGGGGTTGGTAGCAGTTTATTTTTAGATCTAATTCTCTTTTTATGTTAAGCATTTCACTGCTATACCTGCAATCATTCATTGCTTTGGTTGTTGATTTGCTGATAATATTCAGTGAGGAAGTGTATTCTTGATAGGATAGGTATAATGCCACCAGTATTACTTTTTAATCTTCAAATACCGCACTCTTTATTCAGAACACATTGGCATGACTCAGAGGAGGATACATCTGTAAACTATTAAGGGGGCTCTTTTTGCTAAGACCTAAAATTAAGTCATATAGAATCAGTAGGTTTTACTTTCCTCAAATATTTCATAAACAAACAGAAATTGATCAGGTTCCTTAGCAGAGGCAAATGAAATAATTGCATTGTGCAATAACTTTCCATTTAAACCAAAAGAGGTTGAAATTTCAGAAATGCCTGAGCAACCTATGGAATTTCAGCTCTCAGAGGCAAGACTGTAGAAAGCTGTTTAAATGCCCAGCAATCTGAGGGATTCTTGCACAAAACTGAAACACACACAAGTGCCTACTTTCACTACACTGAAATTAATGAGTTAGTCACCTAGATAAAATTGAAATATCAGTCCAGCTGAATCTCCAGGTGCTTAATACCTTTTAAAAATTCTGGGCCTGTTAGCCTCATCACTTCTGGACTCCTAAATCATGCACATGCTTTTGAAAAGTTTACATACTTTGAGAGAATCAAATTAATTTCTTTCTGCATAATCTGATGAGTAGAAGATTGAAAGCAGATGTTAGAGGGTATTAGTCCACTGTGAAGTACTGAGGCAGAACACAGGTCCTCCCCATGGATTACTGTACGGAAGCAAAATCTCTAAATCTTAGCACAAAGTCAGGTTGACAAATGCAAATGAGAAGCTAGAAATAGAAATGACTGCATAGGAATAATGTACAACTGAAAATAAGAAACATAAAATTTATTTAAGACGAGGGGAAGGCAAATCTCCAAATTATATTGGGGTGAAATAGAGGAAGTGAGAGTTTAATCATTTTGAACACAACTGGAATACTGGATCTCACCTTTTTAAACCAGAAAAGAAAGTGTAGTTCTCTCTGGTATCTCTATCTGCAGATAACTCCTATTATTAATAAAAGAACAGAATACATCCTTCCTGAAGACAGACTAGTTTATTCCAAGCAGATGTGTTATTAGATTTGACACTTTCCCATATTACAGCAACTTTTGGAGCTCTGATTGTGGGAAAATGTAAAAGTAGGAGTAAGCAGTACTTGTGTGGGGTTAGGGGGAAAAGAGGAAGAGACATTTGTAAGAAACTGCTCTTTTTACACAGTTTATTTTATTCATCAATATTTTTGTTTAGGTTGGGTTTTTCCATTTTTATTTGTACAGTCAGCTGGTCAGCCATTTTCTTTCCGGAAAGTTCATATATAAAGAATTGACAAGGGTGAAAGAAAACCTTGAAAAACCTACATCAGAGAGAAAAGAGATATAAGCTGAATTTACTAAAAACAAGAAGCGAGTTTTCAAACAGTCACATTTCAGTAACTGCTACTTGAAAGAAGCCATTTTTAATGTCTCCATTTTTAACTTTCAAACATTATTGAACTCTAAATCCTGGCCTAAAGAATTTTAATGCAAGGGCTTTAATGCAAACACCGAATTATGCTCAGATTTTGTTCAGAATTGTCGCTACTTTTCTCTTACAGCTGAAGAGAAACATCTGAGGCTGAATGACCCCATGCAATGGAGAAAAATGTAGGTTAAAAAAAAAAATGCCAGGAATAGTCAAGGGCAATTGTAATGCCACAAGATGACAGGAAGAGAGGCTGAACAGTAACGCTCCTTCAAGCTTTGCAATAAATACCAATGACGTGTTCCACACAACATGTTGCAATTACAGGAACAGCAGAAGCGTCCATGAGCTGGGACATGAGCCATGGATTAAGAGCACCCCAGACTCTCCCATTGGGATGCCTCCCCGTCCTCCTTCCCGGGCCCCCTCACCCACACTCGGAAACTCTGGACATAGAGAAGCAAGCTATCAAGAGTGAAATTATTAAGGCCATTATGAACAAAAGTAGGATGTTGGTGACAGGGAAAGTTGTATGGCTTTCCAGGGAAAGCTAAAGGTCACATCCTGCAGAACGCAAAGGTGAAATGTTAAAAGGTTTTGTGAAAATGCTAAAGCAGACAGGCAATTAAAAGTATCAGAAGTTTACAAGGTTTTATAAACACAAGAAGGTTATAGGCAGGACTGAAGAGAAAAGAGCACAAGGGCTTTCTTAAACCTTTCCACTTTGAAAGTACTGTAAGTGCCCAAACGG
This sequence comes from Tinamus guttatus, assembly GCF_000705375.1. The sequence goes on along the minus strand of NW_010582324.1, from coordinate 63,753 downwards.
GGTTAGTAATTGAGATCCGATATTTTAGGAAAAAAAAAAAAAACAGTAAGTGGATAGTGCAAACCTATGCACTCAGTAACATTAAAGGAGAAATATCGATAAGGAATGAGAAGCTTGCACGTAATTTAAAGCTATTTGAAATTGCTGAAGGCAGCATGGATTCAGGAAATAAATTGTTCCTTCAGTGACATGCATTTTGGCCAGAGGGAAGAGGAATTGAGTTAGCCTGTAGCTAAAAGCAAAGGAGAATTTTAAGGAGACTTTGAATTATGCCTAATCTACAGTAGGGCTTCTCATCAACTTTTGAAGCTCACAAATCATTATAGCTCAGGCCAGGTTTGGGATAATTTCTTGGTAGATAAATGAAGTATTCAGTGGGAATCTGTTCGTAAGCCAGCCAGGACATGCAACCGTTCAGTCAGTGCTTCATTCTTACCACAGCGTTTAAATTTCATTTTACATCTTTTATGGAGCCACGAACATTATCTGAAACTGTATGATCAAACATAAAGTCAGCAAAACATAGCCAGTGCTGGGCTTTTCAAGGAATCATGATAGTCTATGTGAAACACTGTCCTGCTATGAGGTAACTTAGGGATTTTTTGATGAAATTAATTGTTTGAAGAACTGCCAGCCACCACTGGGCTAACAAGGCTTCTCCTAATTCCAGGGTGATTCCCATTGCTTTAGGGGACTTTATGACTCTCAAAACTCCATAACCTGTCAAAAAAACAAAAAGGGGAGGGGAGAAATAAAGAGAAAAAAAAACAAGTTAGTGTAGGGATATTTTATGTTCATAAGGACTGTTGCTGAGAAGCAAGCGAAAGGTACCAGGATATTCAGGATCAGGTAGTTTCTGCTTAGAACAACACATCAGGAACATTTATCAAAGATCTTATCAAGTATCTTTTTTTGATTGCTCAGTTTCTTAAGAAAAGGGAAAGAAACTCAAGGGGTATCAGACAGTTATAGGTGCATAAAATACTTGCTGTATAGAGAGAGGTAGATAGATACAGATGTATAGTAATAAAATCGCTTTAAACAAGGACAAATGCAATCAGAAAATCACTGCAGAAGCTCCACCTCAAACCCAGTCAGCAGAATCAATTTCTTCACATCTGCTGCCGTTTGGACTCTTCCTTTAAACGTTGCATTTCTCTCTCTGAGCTCGGTCGACATCTATATTGCCAGATCTATATGGGAAACCCATGTTTCTGCTACTCTTCCTCCTTCTGGACTTCCAGAAAAATGAAACACTGTGCACAGAGCAGTTACTGAATTAGCTGAACTAACATGTTATGTTTAGAAAGAAGTGCTAGGTTTTGATCAGAGAACAGATTGTTCTAATGATATAGCTTTCAATCACGCTGCACAAAGTCTGTATTTCCAAACATCCTTCATGTCTTTTACATGAAACAAGTATACAAGTAATGGCAAAAAGAAGTTAATCCATACTGGCATACTGAGAGAAAATACATATTGAAACAAACACGTCGGATTTCTACAAATATGTGGAAAAAGGTTCTACACCATCAGCACCTGAAGAGTACTTCCCATCAGTTTCTGCATAAGAATCAATTACTACAACGCACTTGCCAGTCAAACCTGAGAAGGAACAGACACACCATCTAATGTAATTCTGACTGACCCGGCCTTGTTTTCGGCACCCGCGCGGTCAGGAGGAGCTCAGGGGGGTCCATCCCTGGTGCAGACCCCGCGTTTGGGCAGACCTACAGCTGGCCACAGCTGCCACATGTAGGTTTGGCTCTGTGCAGCCATGGAGCTTCCTCGGGACTCACGGAGCCGAACGCGGGGAGGCCGCTCACCTCGCAGCTGGGATCCTGCATCCGCAGGATGGAGAGCCGTGGGCATGAGTCCTAGCTGGAATTAGCAGGCCATCACTTTTGTACATGGTATGTTTGTATGAGCCAAAAAACTTCTTCGCTCAAATAAAAACTGTAGTTCACTTTGCCCTTGTAGAGTCTTTTTTTCTTTTCTTTTCTTCCCCCCCTCCCTTTGTTTTTAAACAAAAATGTCTCTGTTTAAATCACAGAACAGTTATCCTTGCATAAAAAAGACATGGATACTGGATTGCAGGTAATAGCTTTTCAGCTCAGCAGTGGCTAGTTCATAAAACTTGTCCAGACAAAAATTATAGGCTCAATAATTTTCCTAATGCTCCTGTTAAAGTTCAGCACATGGATAGAAACTGAGGATAAGACACAAACTGCCTCTGCTGAGGGTGCTACGACTACAATCTGCCCAGTTGATAATTTATTCTTTCTCATTAATAACAGAAACATTCATGGGTTATCCAGGCACTCTGATTTCTTCATCCAGATTTTGAAAGTGTACTAGGAACAAATAGAAACCCTTGCTTTTCTTTTTTCTTTCCTTTCAATGCTAATTACATTAGGTCTTAAGCACTAGCTTAATAGAGTTTAATTGTTTGTTTTCTCAGAACACCAAGTCTCTTGGGAGCAAGAGATTTTCCTTGTTAAAACTATTTGCATGTCTTAAGTAGATGACTTCAGAGGAGCTGGGATTAATGACATACCCTCATAACAGAGGGTTTATAGATATCCCTGAAATAGTGTTATTTAAGAGAAGCATTGTGTTTCCAAAGATATTAGATCGCTTGTGCCTCTCCTAGAGTTAGGTGTCATGTTTTTGTCTATAAAATATGGAAACAGCTTTCAGGTCTGGAGCTGAAAATAATACCTGGGTGATATATTCAAGAGAATGTCTCTACTTGCACCCCAGCTAGTAATCGTGTTTATAAGACTGTCGTTATTGCTCCTGGTTTGAGCCATTTTAATATAGATGTATTCCAAAAAAGAAATGTACAACACAACGTTTTCAAGTCTTGCAAACTAAACTAGCACCCCATGCGTCAGCGTTAGGAGAGGGAAAGTGAGCAACGAACAGACAGGGAGCTGCTTCTCATTAACTATTGTAAGATGTCAGCAAGATTAAGGTGTCAGGGTATAGAAAGATGAAGAAGAAAAGAATTACTTAGCAAATAGGCATAAATGAATATAAAATGTGAATGGAGGGTTCTAGCTCCTTCCAAGGGTAAAAATAGGCCAGTAGACTTTACATTGTGCTATAATCAACTCATCCACTCGATCCTGACCTTCATCCTTATAGGTGAGACTAGGGGGAGCAAAATGCTACCATATAGCCAATGCTGGGAACTTTCAGAACCATTATTTCTGAAAAGAAATGAATATTCAAAGGGTGCCTTTGACATAATGAGGGTTAAATCCTACACAGTGTTTTGCAGGCACATGAGAGCGGGGTCTGACTAGGCCCCAAGCAAGCTGGAGTTCAGTGTGCTGCGAGCTGATGGGGAGCTCTGTGTCCTGAGCCTGCTTTTTAAAACATGGTGAGAAAAGGAGGAGCATTACATGGCAGCTGCGGGCACACGCGGTGGGCAGAACAGCGAGCTCTGCCAGCAACACCGGCATCTCGCACCTCTGCATGCACAGAAGCCACTTCCCTTCAAATTATTTCACAAGTGACTCTTGGAAACCACTTCAGGAATTGCCAGCTGATAACAGCCAACTGCCAGGTACCACCATCTAATGCCTGTCGCCTTGCCCACAAGAAATTGGAGCCCAGTTACTGAACAGTATCTGCAGTTTCATTCCAAGCAGAGGAAACTTTCCAGCATTAGGAAACAGCGTTTCTAAGAAAAAAAGAAAAAAAGAAAAAAAAAAAAAAGGAAAATAAAAAGGAAAGATAAAAACAGGCTGGCAACAAGAGGAACAGCAGCAACATGTCAAACATAGCACCACTTTCCCGTGCAGATGAGACTTAGCGCATCTTTTGGACATAATTTCTGACTGGCCTGCACCCCAGTTTAATTCACAATGGTCACTTACCTACATCACTTAAGCCTAACGAATGTAAGAGTGCTGCTTTACAGCCATGAGCAGATATTTTAAAAAGCCTTTGTTTCTGAGACCTAATCCACTTCTAATGTTGATTTAAATTATGAACCCATTCAGCTAAACTCATGTGAAACCCAATATGATTACCCCTGCTTAAGACAGAATAAGTCAGGAAAAGCTTGAGCAGTAATAACTATTTGGTTTGAGTCTGAAGCAAGGAAAAAAAAAAGGTACATACATACTATCCACAGACAACTCAAAAAAAACCTCACCTTTTAAAACTGATAGGCCAAAAAAAAAAGGTACATACATACTATCCCCGGATGACTCAAAAAAACCCCACTTTTTAAAACCACTAAGCTGAATTTAGCTACCACACCACGTTAAAAATGTTGCCTGACAATGCGTTGAGCCCCGTGCGAAGGGTGCAGCCACACGGTCACAAACCTGCACAAAACCTTGAGCGCAGCTCCCAGCCCCTGCAGCCCCGGGACGGGGCCCCGCGTGCTCTGCACCGAGCGAGGCGCTGCTCGCTGCGCGGCGGCCGAGCAGCCCTGGTGACTGCACGGAGAGACACAAACCCTTGGTTCTGACAGCTTGGGCCGCTGCCCGAGCTACCGACTACTTTGCTGCCGACATTTACAAAAGTTTGCTTTTTGCTACGCTTCCGTTCATTTATTTATTTGGGTTAGAAATGTCTTTCCACGTCTCCTCTGTGTTACCAACTTTCGCTCTATTTCCCCTGTGCTCTCCTTGAAAGATGTATTATGGAGCATTCAGCAGTGGGGAACACAGGGCTTTTGCCATCGCTTCTCTAAGATTCATCTTGCCAGTCACATGCAAGCTGAAACGGGTCAGTTTTCACAGGCCTGGACATTACGCTCTTTGCTCTCCCATGAACCCTGTTAAATAATTTAAGAGGGGTGGGAGTGGGAAACAAATCACGTGACTATTAATTCCAGTTTTCTAGTTCGGAGGCCAGTACATCAAGCATAGATCTCCGGGGGCCAGCGCAGTTTATCATGTTACCTTGAGGAATACTAGTTTGTGAATTATGTCTGGTCAGCTTAGCGTCTCCGTCTGCTCACATTAATCTCTCTGACCAGTGCCTAATCAGTGATCTCTGCCGCCCCATTTGTCATGCTGCAGAAGGCAGCTGCCTCGCTCGGTGCCTGGTGCCTGGCTGCTCCGCCGAGGCTCCCCAAGGCACCGGCTCCTCGCGCCGCGCCGCGCCGGCCGCTCCGCACGAATGACGCGAGGATGCGCGGTGTCACGGCCAGCACATCTCGGCAGGTCAACACCTCACACCGAGGCACCACCAATGCACAGGCAAAGCAAAATTTAACTCACTGCAGACTTCTCCACTGACACACGTGACCTGCACCAGCCCCAGGAGACTCTTCTGAGTTCCTGCAGCGAGCAAGACAACGTGTGGAGTTTGTGCCTATAATCTTTATAAGCCACATGGCAGATATAGGTTTGAAGTCCTGCTTTTATGTACCTGTCCCCACCGTGTTCAGGTGCCTTAGCTGTTCACAGGAACTGTAGATTGGGAATCAAGATTGGGAGTTGCAGCATACGCCACTGAAAAATAAATCCATACAAAAGTTTCACACGATGTTTGCAAATGTGATTTGTAGTACTGCCACAGGATTAGATTTGACTTTTGGGCTATTAAAAATAGAGAGGCTTTAATAAGTTTATTCTTAAGCTAGTAAGTATTAAACTTAGTGAAAATATATTTTAAAATATTTGAAAATTATAAGCACAGGTGAATAATTTTCATAAAGGTGAATAATACAAACAAAAATGTATTTCTACTATGAAAACTGATAAGCATGGATTGGAAGTAAATTATTATCTTTTTTTAGTTGCCTCTGATTTATTTTAGCTTCCTCTCCCACACACACTTAGAAGCTAAACAACAACAACAAAAAAAACCTCTCTTCCCATCAGAAATCAGTCCAAATTCATAAATATATTCCTATGGCTATGAATTCCCTAAAACCTTTGATAATTGAAGAACTAGTAAGATTTGGAGAGAAAGTTAACTATGGACCAGGACTTGTAGTTAGCCAATACTCTTCCCAAAGACACATCGCAATTCTAAGGAACGTGGCAGGATTTACTTTCTCCTTATATGGAAGCAGTAAAGGGTATATGTTAAAAATAGCAATATATTTATACTTTGTAGAAGGATGGCTCTTTAAGACGCTGTATGATGAATTACATATGTCCACTGCGCTCGTAAGGGTGCTTCACAACTACAGCAGCTCTGTCTGGAGAATCTGTACAAGAGGGACCAAAGGGGAAGGAACGTTGTCCAAAGGAGGGCAGCTGCAAATAGTTCAATTTTTCAAAAACTCCTGTGTGACCCAGATTCCCACCAAAGCCGGGGGGTTGTTAATAATGCAATATAAGCCACTACTGGCTGATTATTAGTCTGTTACAGAGGCTATACATTGCTCAAAATAGGAAAGAAGGAAATTATACAGGAGCTTAATTCCACTTTCTAGTAACTGTATTTTAAAACCCAGTGTGATTTGTCCTAATGGGGATTCTTCCCAGTGGTCAGTGAAATAGATACTGAAATAGAAGACTGAAATAGTGAAACGGGGAACCTAATATTTCCAAAAAAACACTCGCTTGCTTGGCCATGGCAAATAGCTTCTGGACATCATGAGCAGACCTAGGCTATCAGTAAAAGTTGTCTTTCTCCCTATAGCGGGGATGGATGTTCCTTTGGGTATGCTAACAACTTAGCAAAATTCAGTCTATTTCCAGGTGAGGGAATGCCTGAAACAGCTATCAAAAAGACCCTGAAATATTGATTAGTCTCCCCTTTGGGGGGGAAGAACTGTGAAGAACTAAGATGTGAACTGAAACCAATATTTCATTGCCTGAAGGTCAACTGTGTTAGAAATGAGGCAGAACTAAATTCAAAGGAATAACCCTCCAGACAGAGTGTAGCCCACCATGGCTGTAAACTTCCAACCGCCCTAAAAGAGGTTTTTTCAGGAGCTTAGTTACAAAAGTTTATTTTCCCAAGTCACCAGTGAGCACTATGCTGCTTTCAGACACTTCTGCATTTCTTGTGAAAAGATAAGCCAGGGCTTTAGCGGAAGAAATGACAAAGGACAATTCAGGAGTGGGAGAGTATTTCAAGCTTGATACCTCCGCTTAGCAGTCAGAGAAAGGAAATACCTTCCACCTAAACGGGGCAACAGTGACCGCTGTGTTAGTGCCCTGCTCTGCTAAAGCCGCCGTGGTGACAGCAGGGCCGTGACAAGAGGAAGGTGAGGGAAATAGTGAGGAGCAACTCCCAGTAGGAAGGACCTCTACTTGTCACTGTTTGGACCATTTGGCTCTGTTAGTGACAGGCTGGTAGAGAAAATATAGCTGTCAGGACTTGCAGTCAGAGCCCATAACCTCTCTGGCCAGTGACAGAATAAAATATAAACTGGGAAGGTTTCAGGAAACTGAATTATAGTGGGTTTTTTTTTTTTTTTTTTTTGCCTTGAGGGAACTTCTTCAGAGATCAGGTGCACCAGAAATAGAAAACTGCTGAGGACAAATCTGCTGAAGGGATGACTCAATCCCAAATTCCATCCACCCCTAGTAAACAATTCTGCTATTTGCAAAAAGAAAATTGCTCTCTTCGTATGGCTGTCCTCGTCTTTCAGACACAGCAGTAATCAGTGCCAAAAGTGAGATTATCCTGTGCGAACCGAGCTGCCTCAAGCACTCACTCATCGCACAGGGCCCAAACTGCAGAAAACAGCTAGATTACATTAGAGGTGCATGCACTCCACACTCCCAGTTGTTAGCATTCCTTCTGCCTGTTGCAGGAAGATTCTCCAGATTTATTGCTAAAATATAAAGAGCAAGTGGCCCTCTGAATGGAAGGCCGTGCCTAAACAGAACAAGTCTGATTTTACCAAGTTTTGCATGAAAGGGTAGTCTAAGAATAAAGAAGTATCATGCTAAGGTCTGCAACCTGGATGGAAAGCAGCTCTCCAAAACCCTGGGCAAGCAGCAAAACTCATGCTCTGCCCTAGAGTTATTTCCAGAGAGCCTGGATAGACTATTTATTTAGGAAATGAATAGAATTTCTCCTTAGATAGCATTAATTTTTCCATGTTTTAGTTATTGAATATGAACTTTTTGTTTGGTTCATGTGTCTCAGAGGAGGAGTCCATACTGTCTCAAAAGAACAACAGTCCTTGAGGTAATGACAAGTAAACAAGTAGCCCCTGCACCTATCAAACTGGGTGGAGAAAGCTGCGCTGCCCGAGACCATCATATGGCTGAGTAGTGTCTGATAGGTAGAATTAGGACAACATTTCGCTGGGCCTATTCGAGTTTCACAGACAAAATCTAAAATCTAATTCATCTCAGAATTTACTGATGGGAACAGACATCTTAGTAGAGCAATTGCAGTGTGACTGCATTAACTACCACAGGAAGGATAAAAGAAATGTCACAGAGCTACAGAGAGAGCTGTTACATTACTTACAAGGAACCATATAGAAAAAAAAAAGAAGAAAAAAAAATGGATAGAAGAACTAGAAAATGTAGAAAATGTAAGATATGTTTACGGAGCTTGGTTCATTTTTCAACATAGGTTGAAAATGAAAGAGGTAGACTGTCAATCTTTTATTTAAATTCTCTGAATAAATATGTAAATGAGAAGTTGGAGGAGGGGAAAGGCAGAGAGAGGGTCACTACTGGGAAGAATACTGCATGCACACTGCATGCTGTAAAAGACCTTCTGCTTAAAGAGAAACTTTTTAAACTAAGAGTGGCTCAAGTTTATCTAAGTATTACCAGGATTATATTACTGTTATCCCAGACAAGTGATGCTTAAAAAACCTTCAGATGGAAGTACCCAGATTAGATAATTAATAATAATGAGAACCTTAAACTTGTGATGTCCTTATGTTCTCTTTATCATTAAAAGAGACCAATAATCCTGCTTTCCAAGGCTGTTCCAATGGGCAGAGTAATGAACAGCAAATACATTTGTCTTATGGCATGTGCAAAGAGCTTTTGCTATGAAACTATGAGATTATGGTCATCCAGTGTTAAAAAGAAAAAAAAAAAAAAGCCAGATACGCAATATTAGAATCATAGAATCATTTTGGTTGGAAAAGACCTTCAAGAATATTGTGTCCAACCATAAACCCTTCAACACTATGTCTGCTAAACCACGTTCCTAATTAGTTGAGTAACTAACCTTGTTGTCATAGACAAGGACTAGATTTGGCCCACTTCTGTAAGGCAGCAGGCAGGATGACTGTGATGTTCATGCTACCAGCTGAGCTGCTCTAGTTGGCATTGTAATTCCTTTTGGGACAAGCCTGTATCTGTACAGCATGCAGCATCATGATTTGTGCTGAAATAATATATATCAAATAATACATTTTTTATGTATATAAATAATATATTGCAGTGGTAACGATTTCCTAACTGAAGTTTTAAGTCAAATATATGAATAGTAGTGAAACGGTTTGGAGTACGACCAATAATACTAATCATTACGGATAGATCTAAAGTGTCAAAATGTAAATGGTACTACTGTTCCTGGAGATAAATTCAAAAATAGCCTATTTTCTATGTTAATCTCACTAGTTGATTAACGTTGGCTCTAACCATCAGATGATTTAAACTGAGTAGGGTTGTCAATTTCTCTCCTTAACAGCTCCAGAGCAGCTGTAACTTTGATATGACAACTGTGATATCCATTTCTTAGGCAGAAGTTGTGATGCTGAGTCCTAACCATTTTCAAGTGTGGTCATTAATTTGATTCCAAAAAAAAAAAAAAAGGCATAAAAAGCACACACAGAGTTACTAGTTTGTTTCCTCCTCTCAAAATTGCAACTGGGCCAGTAACTCTAATACAAAGTTAATTTAGTCAAGATACTTGAGAACCACTTGGCTCTGTTTCTAAATTCCTCCCTTTGTCCTTCGCAAAGCTCTTTGAAGTGTTACTCTGCGAGGTGGATGTTGTAATGAGCCTATTTCTAAGAGGATCAAAGTAGCAGAGCTGCCCAAAGCAGCATCAAAGATACAAAACAGAGAGTCCTTTAATGAGCAAGGGGGACATGACTGTCTCTTCCCCCAAATAAAAACCCTAAAACAGGATTGGATTAAATATTTAAAATGGAAAATTATCTTATTTTGTCTCGAACTTGCTAGCAGAAGGAAAAAGAAAACCTCACAGAAGCGATTTCTCCAGCTGACTGCTAGAATTTAATACTGTCATTTGCTTGATGCTTCAGCATCATTTAATGAAGTGCAGATATCTGGGGCCCAAGTCAGAGGTGGCAGGCGCAGGCGAGATCCCGGCAGCCCCACACTCGAGCAGATTCCATTCCCAGGGATATGAAAATAGAAAGCAAACATACGGCAGGAAGCTGTGGCGAGCGCGGCAGAGAGAAGACAGCCTGCATGAGAAATAGGGGGGAAGGGTGGGAGAAAAAAAAAAGGAGTGGGAGGCAGGACTGGTCATGTAAATTATGTGCCAGGAAATGAATTCCTTATAACATTTCTTGCCAGAAGCTAAATTCTAGCAAACGCAAGCCTTCTTTTTTTTCCTTTCTTTCGTTCTTTCCACGGTTCCTCTGAGGGTCAGGGAGGAAGAGGCAGGGACAGGAAACGGGTCGATTCAACGTTTGCTTAGTTGTTGTGTGACTAAAATGCTATATGATCCAGTTTTAACATTGGAAGGCATGTGACCCCATAAAAGTGATGAACAGAATAATATCCTGCTTCTCATTACCCACAGCTTTTCAACTTACTTTATTTGGCCACAGAGATCCCTCGATACATTCTAGGGCTGAAATACCAGGAGAAATGTGTTTCTGTTCAGAGGTCGGATGTACTTATTGTAGTGATTTCAGTAATGAAATGGGGGGCTCATTTTGTTTAATTTGATAACTATCTGTACAAATATTGGCTCTACTTTGGTTTGTGTTTGCTTAAGGAATCATCTACTGCCTTTATCAAGGCTGCAGAAATCCATGCCCCTGACCTGGGCTTAGCTTGGGGATAAAACAGGGTGATTTGTATTTAAATTTAAACCTTTATGTAGGGATTTTTTTTCTTCATTTGTTTGTTTGTTTTCTTCTTCATGAAGGCGGCTTTAGTAGAAATGATCTGACAGAAAATTAAAAAGAAAACTTAGCAAAAGACCTTTGGCTGCTGAGCAAAGTACACTCCTAACTTATGAGGAATCCATGATATATGATGTAGAGAGCAGAATGACTAATGAACCTGGACACAAAGTAATTATATAGTACGTTAACAGGTATTGAGCATTACGCACAAAAAGCAACCCAGACCTACTATTTTCCTTCCAAAAGTGCACAGTCCCATATATCCCTGCACACGCTATGCCACGAACAAACAGTACCATCCTCCAGGAAGAAATGAAGAATTCTGTGTGTAAAAACAGTTGACACCGCTGTAAGAAAGAAATGCAGACCTTTCCTTTCCTAACAAACTGCATTCATCTGTTAAAGGAGTATTTATTGTCAAAAACTAAAACAGCTAAAAATGAGTCTTTTAATTTAATCTACTAGGGACTTTAGAGGTCTATTTTTCAGAAGTAGATACTGAGAATCTGGACGTCTCGAATGAGCAAAACAGGCTAGAAGGCACAGTTCCTACTTTATTTTCTTTCTAAGACAAAAATTACAGAGTTGTTTTTAGAGAGTGTTATATTAACAAAGGTAAATATCCACGAATACCTGTATCTCAATGAAATTACTAAAAACCACTCGATTTTCCGTGCTTTGAAAATTTAACTAACTTCCTTTATTTCTATTTCTGTATCAGGATTTGGATACCTAACAACAATTCGGGGAATTTTGACCTTTATTACTTTGCTGACATATTAGATCATCTGAAATTGCCTACTGTAAAAATATTATATGTTCATGCGGGCCATACTGCTTACATTGTGGGTTTACCACTTCTGAATTTCTCAAAAAGATTTCATGCTTCAGGTAAAAACAGAAATTCTTAACTTCCTTTTCTGCTTTAATGTTCCCATTTCTGCTTCAACAACTTTAACACAAACACTAAAATAATGTGTAAAAGAAAGTCTTTACAGTTTCAGGGAGATAACACGTAAGAGCAAAAAGAAAACGGAAATCTAGATTTTGCACTCACTTGGACCAGTAAAGGCTAATTTCCACAAAAACCATCAAACGTGGCTCTGATTCACAGGAATTCATGTGCAGAAGAGATACCAGACCTATATCTTTCAGCCTACTTTCCACAGTATGAAATATGCCTGATTTAAAGTGATTGTCCAGAAATGACCCTTCTCAAAGTCGGTTCTACACAGTGCCTATTAACTTAAACACAAGTGAAAACCCATTTCTCAGAATGACTTATCCTCTGAGTGTTAAATTATTTTTGAACACCATGATTTCTTCTGTTTCAGTACTGGGGAAAACCTACATTCCTCAGTGCTGCCAATGCCCTAACTCAGTAATAACAGTATTTACATAATAATGTTGTAATTTCTACACGGGTGGAAACCCACCCTAAGGTTCTTTTGAGCACTCAGCTTGTATTATAACAACCTATTTTCATTACGAGCCCAGACGAATTACCTTGAAAACTGGAACAATTGGATTCAATTGGGAAGCAGAGTTTTACCCAGTCTTTGCAAACAATACTCACCTAATTGTGCTGGTTTAAATATTTTATGCTCTACCTGCAAGCTGGGTACATATTGCTATTGTAAATTTGGGGTATGAAATGCAAAGGCGGTTTCGGTGATAACCATTTGAGCAGCGTTGCTGAGTTCTGACAGGGATCCTATCATATTGCTCTCCCAGGAAGCTACTGCAGTACTTTGGTTAGTCCACATCTAAGCTATTTGCTGCAGTCTGGCTGATTTAGTGCTGCTAAAATGAAGATGATAACCTGTAGTAATAGGTGCAACATAAACTGTTCCATAAAATTTTCCATGCAATATAAAACCAACTTGCCACCGCCTAATGAATATCCCTTTAAATAGAAGTTTTCAGTAACATTAGTCATTGCTTTCAAGGATTCCTCTGAAAGTAGAAGTTGCCTAGTCCCTTTTGAGGAACCACTGCCTGTGCCTACAGGCACCGAGAAATATTTCTCTAAAACATGCCTTATGCTAGGCCAGATATAAGAACAGTTCCTACATTCAGAATGTAACAAACAATTCTTTACCTGGTGCCTGCAGGACAGCCCAGTTACAGTGATCGTTGTCAGTCACCTCCCCTGAAAAGAGTATAACAGAATAATTACCATGGGTTGTAAATGTATCAGATTTTATTTAAAAATCAAAAAATGCCCATTTTTCTACAAATATCCCATGTTTGAAAAATCTCATTGCTTTAAAGTTATTGTCAGGATGTAATTCTTATAAAGCACCTAATTATGATACTTGAATGAATCTTTTATAATCCTGTCTTCGTTGTCCAATCTATATATGAATGATGAAGCAATTGGAAAACCATGTTTTGGCATGTCTATGCTACCAAGAATGTGAAATAAGATTAGAGTAGAGCAGTTCTTGCCTGATGTCTTGTCAAGTATTTTCCAAAATTCTGTATTCAATGAAAATTAAAATGGATTACAAGCTCTTAGATAGTGACAAGCATTAGTTCAGATCCCCTGGCTTCAAGAACTCTATGTAGCTGCAGTACCTAACACATGTTATCTTCAGTTCTTTATCAACCTCAAAAATGAAGCAGAACTACCCATATGCAAGTATTATTGCCACAGGTTTGTAACAGGGACTCCCAAGCCAGCCATACTAGAAATGCTACAGGGGCTGCTGGAATGTTTTTTCCCTTGATGTATTCTACCTGCTTTTGAAGCACTGGGTATTTTGCTCCCTCTCCTCTGCCTTGAAGGATAGGGAAGTTTTACTTAGTAGCCCAAATCTAAAATTGAAGCAGCAATTATCAGAAACAAAGAAATCTCTCGTAAGAATTTATCAGTTGTTGTGATACTTCTGATCTAAACTGAATCCTTGTGAAATTCAGACTATTAAATAACCTGCTTGACCTCGTTAAAAACATCTCATTTCACTTGTGGGTGTAAGTTGTTGACCATATGATACTGTACAAACAGTTTACATAGAATATTGCAAGGTGCTAACTATCTTGGCTCTCTTCAGTTAAATCCATAAACACTTAATTTTAAGACTGATCATGCTTGGCATTCTTGACAGACCTAAGCTCCTAACTCATAGCTATAAAATTTTAAATAAATTGTATATCTGTCATTTTGAACAGCATGAACTATGTTAAAGTTAGTTTTGAACTTTTAACAAAGATCTACTTCTTAAAGTTAAATTCTATGATTTGATAAATAGTTTAAAAATTGTTTATATTATGTGGTTTATATCACGTGTTTCATTCTCTATCTTACTTTACATACTACATGGTCTGATTTAAATATACAACGAGAATCCTATTACAGGGCAGTTGGTATTTACACATCCAATCTATAGTCTGGGGGCACCAGCAGATTAAGGATTAGACAAACTCATGGTCAACAGGTCATCAAAAAGACTTGAAGGACTAGACAGGAATGTACCCCATCCCCAAGCAGTTCTGGGTGTTGGGAGTCAAGACCATCAGGCTGCTGAGAGTGCCCAGGCTCACTGCCCTTTCCTATGCCAGGGCCAGTGCACTGGGATACCTGGACCACTGCTATGGCTCAGTAGAACATTTCTTCCCTTCTCAAATTAAAAAAGATAAGTAGAAAGAAAATATATTCAACTATCTGTCCCTTTGTTGGAAACTTGTCTTTCTCTTCCTACTGTAATAATCGCTACAGAAGAATACTAAATAAAATATGCTTGTGACTAAAAATGATTTATAATGCGAGGTCAGAATTTAGCCCAAACACTGCTTTTTTTCTTTTTAAAAAGAAGCAGCATATGTTAAGGGGATTAGTAACTGCAGTGTCTTTTCACTTGACAAAATGATTATTCCTAGTGTGGACAAATAAAGAAAAAAAATGCAACAAGAACCAAGCAACACAATAGTTCTTTTGTGACCACCACCAACTCTGGAAAATATTATTTTCCTTCCCTTCCTTCATTTGCATATTTATTTGTAGAAGGCAAAACATAACTATAAGGATCATTTAAATTCTGAAAGATATGAAACTTGGATGACTCAATGGAAAATGCTCAAAAATAATCTCGATGAAATGGTTTTATTCATCTCATTCTACTTTTCTCAAGGGCTGACATATGCATAAAAGGGGAACATGATCCCTTGCACATGTTCTCCATGAGGACTGCGTGTAGCACAAACATTAAGTTAAAACAAGCTTTGCTGACTCTTGCTCAAAGGCATTGCTGAATCCCAGCCAAAAGAATTCAGACTGGCATTTCTCCATCTACTACAATCAGTGAGCATGGTAAAAGGACAATCCTCTTTCACTGCAACCAGTATTATGGGGTTTCAATGGACCTACATGATCTGTCCCAACTCTTGCATTGTGCAGCATGGGACAAATTTTAAAGCTGACCTTCCTTTCCGGTGCTGACCACCCCAAGGGATGCAGGAGAGGGCTTGACAGCTGGGACTGTACAATGCTAGACCCTGCCAATACGGTGAGATCCTCCTTCCACCGCTATAGGTGACCCTTCTGTCAGTCCTTCACAAAGGAAACGCGGGTAGTCCATACACAACATGTGCTCTGTATGTGTTAAAAGTGCCTTAATATCCTGCTGCAGTGAGTGGAAATTGCAGGGTGGTGGCACAAGCCCCATCAACTGAGGGCACAGGAACTTATCTGTGAGGACAGCAGCTCTACTGGAGTCGTCTTTTTATCAAGCTGAGAGGCAGCATAAGCAAGCCCCTTTCCACAAAGGCATCAGGTTTTGCTCTCGTGCCATCTGAACTACTGTCAAGTTCTCCAAGGATTATATTGCCTATTTTTAATTTTCTAGTTTTCTGGTTTGTCAGTTCTACCAAATGGTCCTAAACTTCGACAGAGAAGATCCACCACTGGACTGGAAAAAAAAAAAAAAAGGGAAACAAACAAACAGAACACTATTCCAAAAACTGGAGTAAAAAGTCACCAGAAGTTTCCCCATGATTACTGCTTTGAGCTGCTAAAGACAATCAGTTGCAATGATGACAAACTGTTTTGTCTATTTTGGGGAACAGAAAATTCAACCTAAGTTTATCAGTCTTTTTCAGCAAGAAAAAGTATAACTCATTGATTAAAAAGTAATCTGTCAAATACAAAAGATCACCTTGGGTCAAAACAAAGCAAAGAGTTGATTTTTGAGAAAAATAGTATTTTGAGTCAGTTCAACTATTTGAATAGCCATTTGGGTTTCTCACAGTGTCTTGCTGGAAGTGCAGACTGGATTTTTCCCCTTGGAGCTATTCTGCCGTGTCTGGCATATCTCCCAAATGTTTTAACATCTTCCCTCCAGTTAAACCTCAAGAGTGAACTAAGGAAGTAAATATGCATGTGGTGCCCTCCTCACAAATAGAGTAAAGAGAGAGCCTAGATCACTGGAAGTGATAAAAAATGTGTAAGAAAAGAAAAAAAAAAAAGAACAATTACACAACTATAATAAGCTCATTTAGCATACATTTGTGCTTTTGACAGTAGTTGGTAGAAGAGGCCAGGAGAAACAAGAAAATTAGTGGCTACATGCTTCTTCTAACATTGCCTCAGCTTCCAGGAATACGCCATTTCTGGGACTTCCCTAAGCAAGAGGCTGCATCCAAACCACTATGTGTAACTACTACTTTATCTTTCTTGAAATGAATATTTTAGTCCGTTTTTAAACGCATTTATGCTTTTGACCTTCAGAGTTTTCTGCGGCAGTGAGCATTTCAACTTAATTATGCATTGTATGAAAAAAGAATTTTCCTTGATTCAGTTTAAAACTTTTATAATTGGTATTGGGTAGCTTCCTCTTCTTTCACAATGAGAAATAGCGAGTAACAAACCCCTTGCTACCATGCCGATCATCATTTTTCAAAATTGTACCATACCCCTTCTCATTGCCTCTCCTCCATTTCTTCTCTCCCTAAGTTTAAATATTTCCTGTGTTTGAGATCCCTTCTCTTCTGTGTCCCTAGAATTATATTTTCCATTCAGGAGCCTCATGAAACACTTCAGGGGAGAAGAAATAATGTCAAATTAATTTAAAACAAAAAACTTGTCAAAATTTCCAACTGTATTTTTTAATTCCCCTTTCTATGTACATTTTAATAAGGTCCAGCATAGGTATGAAGAATTGCAAAAGTTTAGCAAGTTTTCTGTGATATCAGAATTGCAATTTCGGTCAGTTTTATCTAAAGTTTTCCATACTGAACTTGGGAAGTTTGCTCTTATATCTGTTTTTTGCAGATTCCTACTGTCACCAGGATTAAAAGTTCAATTTGCCACAAAATCTAGGCAATCTCCATTAGCAAATCCCTTAAATGAGACGCATAGGTAGTATTTTCCACTTTTTTTTCCCCCCTCTAGTTTGAAGCACTGGGTCACCACCTCTGTAAGTCAAATTGCCTGCAAGCAGATATGAAACAGCTTTCCTCTGGAAGCTGATGAGGTATAAGACAGCAGAAAGGGAGAGAAGTAAGCCTGATTTGCTTTTAAGATCCCCTTTTAACAGGACAGGTCACATTGGCAAAACAAGGGAATGACCCTCAAGGGGAAACCAACTCTGTTGGTTTCGGTGGATTTGCAGTGGTTTAACAGTGAGGAGGATTTATCATGTGATGTTTTCCTTTAAACGCTAGGCCAAGTGCCACGCTTTTCTGGATCTTTTCTGGAAACATCCCTGGCTGGCAGCTGCGCACCCATGGTGCAGCAAGGAGAGGCTCTTCTCCCCTAAACACTGCGCAATGACGCGAGGCCGCTGACAGCCAGCAGAGAGGCACGGGCACCATACGTCACTCCCGGAGAGCATTACTAAGATAACAAAAATGCATATGTGGGTTTTTCCAGCCCGCCCCATTTCTGGAGAAGCAGCAGAGCGGAGCTGTGAGGCGCAGGCTCTCCCGTGCCGCCACATCCCCCTCTTGTCGCGCTCGCTTGCCCCCTTTGGCGCTGAAAATAAATCATTTTCACGTGCAGCCGCTGCTTGCCCTCTTGCCTCGCGCCTGGCTCTCGGGGCGCCACGTGCCCTGACAGGCCACTCGCAGGGTGCCATATGGACGCGGCGCCACACAAAGGCGGCCAGAACGCTCAGTGCCTCGTGCGTGCGCGGGGCCCGGCGGGAGCGAGGCCGAGGGGCTGCCCTCACCTCACACCACCGAGCCGGGAGGCAGCAGCCCTCTCGGAGCTGCCCACCCCCCCGCCTCAGCCAAAATCCTGTTAGCTCCATTAGGGACGTGAGACACAGTGTGTGTAGCAGAACGAGAAACTTGATTAGGCCACCTTGTTTAGTCCCTATCGCCGTTTTCAAACAACAGCGCTCGCTTGTGAACACCAACGCTCCTGAACATGAGCCCAGGAAACACTGCTGCTTTACTTCAGCAGCCTAGTTAAACCATTAAACCAGAACTGCCTTTTCTGCTGCCTTCCCCTGAAAGGCCTCAAAAATCACAAAACTCCACATCCCTGGGGTTATTTAAAAGAACCTGGGCAAGCTTCCAAGTGCTGGTATATGTGACCTTTACAAAGTATTCAACAATAACAGTCCCCTGCAAAATAAATCAATGAACATGTGTATAGTAACTCAGCAGTGGCATGAAGGTTTCAAGGCAAAATTGTATCAACACAGTTGAATCATGTCCCCACAATCAGCCTGGAAGATTTCACTCACTGCATAGCATACATAATTACATAAAATATGTTTACGGCATCTCACTGCAAGTTTTCTCTTTTTGAATGCTCTTAATGCAAAGCTATTGAACGGCATTATATACATATGCATATGTTAAAGCCACTGTTTAGGAGCCTGTAATGATTCACAGACAACTGAAAAAGAATTAGCTTAAAAATAAACCACAATTAATTCACAAGTGTAAAAATTGCACTTGAAAGGGCTTTGATGGCCTCTTTTTAAAAAAAAAAAAACAGCTGTACCATACATAGGAAAAATCTACTGTAAATGCTGCTCAGGAACGCCTCTGAAACAGCTCTGGAGAAGTAAATGGCAAGAAAAGCACACAACATTTGCTAGACCTAATAAAACCTAAACGCCGTTAGGTTTTATAAACCCTAACAGCCTTTAAGCTCTCATCTGCCAGCCTGACTTGCGCTGCGGTCCCTGCTCCACTCGGAGGGAGCAGAAAACTGGGAACAAAGCAGCTATTCAGGCTGGCCCATTCACTGCAGCCACATCTGTTTACATGGCCTGTGCCCACTTCTCAAAGGGCTTGTCCTCCCACCTCCAGTTTATCTCACATGGCCTTGAATGGCTGGCGGTCTGGAAGCTTTTCTTCTGGAAATCTGCAGTTTCAAATTTGTTTTATGAGACCAAAGCTGAAAGACAGCCTAACAATAACATTTGTACGTTTCTATAGTCTGGCTTGAATTTTATTGTAATCTGAGAACAACTCTGAAGTTGTTCCAAACTATCCAGTTTCGAAGTCAGTCTTACACAGAATATTGCCACTGAACTTGTGGGGTTCAATTTTGTGCTTAGCACTTTAACTGTACACATTTCCAAGGATTTTTTTCCTGTACAAATAATCTTATGGTTCAACTATTTTCCAAAGAACAATGACAGTATCCACAGAAAGAATAAAAAGTGTTTTTTCCCTAGAAACTGTTTTTGCCTTACACACTACAAGATTTAAAGCCCAGAGCTTTACATTCTGCACTGCACTAAACAGTTTATGCATTATTTTTCTTCCTTTTGTTCAATATAAATAGGATGGCATAGTATACACATAAGTGAGCATGGAACAGGTAAGTTCCTTTTATTTTTCTTCACATTTGCACAAAGTAAAAGAGATGATCCTTGACTCTACAAAACATGCAGGGTGGCTAACTAAGGAGGGATTGACAGTGTGCCGTAGGCCTGTCCGAATTTGCCAGAGTGTGCCCACTGCACTTCAGCATCTGCAACCAAATGTCACATCAATCACCATGAAATAAAGGAGGCCATGCACAGCACACACGTGTATGCAGACCAGTGCTAGTTTGCGCCAGTCAATGCAAACTTAAATTTCAACTGTGTCCTTTGCTTGTGCTGTTTTTGCCAAGTATCACAGCTAAGTCCCACTAGCTGAGGTTTATTAGTCAGGAGGAGTACGTTTGTACTAGGATAGACCAAAATCGCTGTGTGAAATCACAAGTGACTTGAATCCACTCTGAATATGTGGAGTCCCTACAAGCATTATGGCCTTACCACAATATCACTGAGGGTACATTCCTGAATCTGTTAAGTCCCAAGAAGTTTTGCCAGTGATTTCAGCAAGACCGATACATTATCTTGAAAGTTCAAAATTTACCAAGGAAACTTGGATATAACATTACGAGTTTGTCTGAACATAAAAGAAAAAGAATAAATATTTTAGCATCTGTAATCATGAATTGTACTGCATCTGCCTTCAAATATAAGCATCAGAAGGCAAATAACCAAACAAAAGTAAAAAAGTGGAGTTTTATCAAAGTTGCATAAAATTAGGTCATTAAACTCAACTACCTTTTTTCTTTTCTTCAGCACTTATCTTTCATAGAGCCTAAAACACTACTTTTATTGAAGAAAAGAGACAGAGAAGAATTTAAGTTTATAGCCAAAAGCCAGAATCTGACTAAATTGAAATTCCAATCTGCACGCACATTTTTGAAATTAAAATAACAGCACACAAGATTAAATGGTACAGTATTATGCATCAGATTAACATACAGACCTCCACAGCTTTTCTGTCTTACTTCTTTTTTCCCCCTCTCTAATTATTTTTATTATAATCACTACAATTAATGTAAATTTTAGAATAGTTTTAATGATTTTTTGTCATGCTCTTGAAACAGTGCAAGTCTTTAGCCCTCTATCTACTAAAAAAGCACTGTGCATACAGGGGAAATGAAATCTCCTCAACACATTTCATCCACTGTTTCCTCATGTGATGGCTGAAAATGTTATTTGTAGTAGTATGTGGTCTAGTAAGTTTTCTTAGAAGATTTTCACTTACCAGCAGCCACGATCATACTTTTATCACACGTATACATGTTTGGAAATACTAAGACCAGAAGCCGACCTTAAGAAAGCATTTCTGATTCAGCTGTGTACTGAAAAGGAAGAATTAGTTCTGCTATGCATGCTCACAGATATATTATGTTTTAAATATACCCTCTTCTTTCTAATGACTGTAAACAAATATGAGACTTTTTAAAAGGGCAAAGCTTAGATTTCAGACTGTTTCATTTTGTACAGTGCAAAATGATCATAAACATAATGATGTGTTTTAAAAGAGCCTGGAAATAATTTTTCAGTCCAACAGAAAATTTCATGTAAACCAAACAAATGTGTCATTTCATTGACAAAGAAATATTCATGTAGCTCTAACACATAGTTCTTTTCACAGAGATAATACTATTGGATAACAACAACTTTTACCGTGCTGCCTGTTGTAAAGATCCTTTATGCTGTGTCTGGCTGAGTGTTCATGTTACTTGGATGTTTGAACCTGTTGCTTAAGGGGAGGGAACAGCAGAGGAAGGTGAAAGACAGAGCACTGCTAATCCCTTGAGCCATCTGGTCACTTGAGGCCATGGTTTACAATATGCTTATATTGAAAACCTATTCCTTTCATTCAGTTCCCTTGCATGCATTGATTTGCAATTGGCTTTTTTGCCATAGTAGGATTTCTTACAGTCAATCACGGTGAGAATCAGTTGTTTTTTGATGCCACAGTAAATATCTACACTGAAAAGAGATTTGTGTTTATTCATTTCCTCTGCATTTCCACAACTTGCAGTGATTTGTATAAGTTATTGATACCTTTTTACAAAACTGAATTGGAAACAAGGACAACTTCATCCTTAGCAAAGAGAAAAATTACTAATTCTAGGACCATTTCTGTATAATCTAGTAGTTTTATTAGATGAGACAAATGCCAAAATATCTGTGTAATACAGTATTGGAAAAAATGGCTCCTAGATCCCATTTTACAGTCCCGCTATCTAGAGGTAGCATTTGAACAGATGCCTGTTCAATTATCTAAGAGCGAACCTATATCTACACCTGACCTGCACACCGTAAGGCTCCCAAACCTCTGAAGTTGCCTCCATACCATATATCATATAGCATATTACGCATTAAGCCTGTACAAAAGGCTAGTGACTTGCTAGAGCATAACAGGAATTTCTGATCTATTGACATGTGCAGTTCTATATGATGCCAAATCAATTGCCTCTCTGCCATGAAGCAGCAGACAGACTGCATAGCTATTTAATTTCATTAGCTTTCCTACACACTTGATAAAATTCCTGTTCAGGACGTCGTGGCTAACCTTCAATAACGTGCAGTCTTTTCCGCTATTTCTTGTTCAATGCATTAGATTATTTTTTATATTGTGCTCCCTGAGGTAGCTACAAAGCAATTTTATCATAAATGTGTTGGTTCTGCGCACTCAAAGTGAAATCATGTTCTGCTGCATCCCCTTTCCATATGTTAGTTAATTCTTTGCAGCACCTCTCCAGCTAGATAGCAGCTCTGATTTGTGATCACTTCTTTATTGGATAGACCTCTTTTTAAAATAGGAGGATTCTCTCCTTCGCTGTTACATCTCTTTTTGAATAGCAGAGGAAGAGAGGGCACAGTAAGTCACAACACAGGTAGAAAAAGGCAGATCAAAACATCTGAGAAATTAGCGGTCTCTGGAAGACTCTGGAAGTTACAAGTGAGTCATTGATAGCAGTGAGCTGAGCAACGCGGGACAACGGCCTTTTAGGCACCCTTGAGCTTTTGCTCACTGCTTCAGTTTCATGCTGCTGCAACTTGGGTACTGCAGCATTGGAAAGGTGCCATCACACAGCACTGACTGTCCAGCATGCACACAGGATACAAATCCCTGGTCTGAAGCCCTACCTCAATCTTTCAGGTGTGAGACAGCTGATGCATTAAATTTGATCTCTCAGGACATCAAATTAGGCCATTTTGGCATGAAATTGAAAACAAAGGATAGGTCATATGGTAAAAAACATGAACGGCAAGTTAAAATGTACAGTCATTTGCCAACTCATGCTGTAAACACTGTGTGCTTGTCTGTCTCACCCTTGTTCTGCCAAACTGTCACCTGTAAACAAAGTAGAGAACATCCTACTGATTAGGCAACAACAGAATACTGTGATATATTTGTTGGAAGTAAGAGCCTGAAACAAACTTAGTTTGTATATGTTGCTATATATTCCTGCAAACTAGAAATTATTATCAAATGGTTGTTACTGCTATAGCTGCAAAATCCACCAATGAAGCACATCAAGCTAGTGAAGGCTGCAAGGGCAAGTGACTGTTCCACAAAGCTTTTAGGCTCTGATATTTAACGGTGCCAGAAATCCTAAATTATTATTTAGGGTCCTTTATTATATCTGACCTCGGAACCTAAACAGGACCTACTCAGCTGGAATCATCTACTACATCCAGTCCTAGTATGTGCTAAGTCTTGTTCAAGTTTCTATTGCAGATAACAGGAAAACAAATTCTCACTGAATTAGGGTGAAATAGCAAATCCCAGCTGAAGAACAGGATTGCCTCTGGATCAAATAACAAATTACTTGTATTCCTACTAATATACCTGCTATTGAGATAACTGTGCTCTATAGAAAATTGTCTTTACCTCATAAAACACCAAATCTTGCCATCATCTCAATTATTAATTGCAAAAATCAACTGAACCCCCCAAAAAGATAGAGGATGATAAATATATATATATTGCCACCGTCAGTGTTTTGCGGTTCCAATAGCAACATGTATCAACCTAAACAAGATCAGACAACGAAAAGATAAAGATCACTGAATAACCTAAAACGGACAAGAAACAAGAAAATGCTCACTTTATAAAGCACACATGAGCCACTAACCAGAATGAGGTGAGGGGAAAAAAAAAAAAAAAGGCGAAAAAACTTCTCTTGTTGGCTGGTTATTCGGCTGTTGATTGTGCTGCCCTGTTCTCGGAAGCATCTGGAACTGGCCATTACCAGAGATCTAACAGAGGACCAGATGGTCGGTTGGTTTGACTCATTACAATGCTATGACTGCTGAAATGTAAAAGCCCTTCACAGAACCAGAAGGAGACCATTTACCTCTCTGAATGCCTGATCTCTTCAGAAAAACAAAACCCCCCAAACCTTGCCATTCCTCTGTGAATCCCAGGAAACGGCTATCCAACTTATCACCATGACACTTTGGGCCTGAAGAAGTCAACTTATTTAAGAACTTTTCTCGCAGAAGAGGAAGACTTTTCAACTTATATTATCACAAAATACTGCACTCAGGAAGACCTGGGAAGCAGAAGCAGAAAGGCAGAACGTGTTCCTCCAAATTAAAAGCACTGCATGTGATCTGAGGGGCTGCTTTGTGCCGGAGGACTAACACCGCGGTCAAGACAAAACTATACCCAGGGCAGGAAAAAGCTGGCATCGTAGAGGCTGGCAATACGAAGAGCATCAAAAAGTGCCAAATATGTGATACTTTTTTCTTTTTGTTGGTTTTCAGAATTGGTCAGATGCTCAGCATATACAGGAAAGCAAAATTTTAATTCTCCTTCTTAAGAAAAGCAGACTTGGCAGAAGGAGGGTAGTTGAAATGAAGTAAAGGAACCTCATATATGGGCTCACTCTGTGGTAGTCTGCCTGCAGAACAGAATCTCCTCCGCTGGTCTTTTAGCTCCTCCATAAAGGCACTTCCAAAGGAGCCTGGTACGAAAGCACTACCCATCTTAGCAGTAAACTGGGACCATTCTGGCTTCTGCACATAGAAGGAAAAACTTTTTTTTTTTTTTTTTTTTTTTGTGTGTGTGTGTGTGTGTGTGTGCATGTGTGTGTGTGATTTTTCTTTTTCATCCCTTTTTTTTTACTGCTATCTTAAATTAGTTATATTTTGGGTACTGTTTTCTAAGTTTCTATTCTAAAATACTAACACTGTAAACTATTTGGAAAAGGATATTGGTTGAGGTCCATTTTCAGTTATCATGTAGCCAGAGAATATGCATCTGGAAAGATGCTTAGGGAATTAAAAACCAATACAGACTTTTCTTCCTTAGGTTCAGACACAGGATGTGTGTTTTCTTTATCATCACAGCGATTCATTAGGAGGAGTTGTGCAATGATATAAACCTTCAATAGGCCAAACCTGCATAACAAAATGGGTTAAGACATTTTTCCAGAAAGGGACAAGATCTTGCTACCCTTGTCCTTCCCTTATTTCCCCACTACTACTTCCTTACTAATCTTAAATATTCTGAGGCCATTTTGTGCACAACCCTCCCCACCAGAACAAGAAAAACCTGTGTACTGACTTATAATGTAATTGCCTTGCAAGAAAACTAGGGTTTATACATTTTGAGGCTTTAAGAGCTATATGCTAAATATAAATAACGAACAGTATTAATCCTTAATAAAAGGAAACACACTGCAAAAAATCACACCCTGTCATATGCACAAGTGAAATGTACTGTCACATTCGACATTAATGCTGATAGTCCTGAATTCAGAATAAGCAACACTAAGTAGAAAATAGAGTTTTCAGCAGCTTTTTTATTTACATTTTTAAAACTTGCTATGCAAGAATCATAGAATCACAGAATGCTTAAGGTTGGAAGGGACCTCTAGAGGCCATCTAGTCCAACCCCCCTGCACAGCACACGCAGGGTCACCTAGAGCTCTTCTGAGCAGCAAAGATGTTATTTAAAAGGCTGGCCTGAGAAGGGAAGTGTAGGCTTGCCAGCCCTGTTGGAAAGGCACAGCGATCCCATGGCAGGGCTGGGGCCAGGGCCAACAGAGCCACTTTTCATCCTCTTTTCTTCAAACACCAGGGGGTAAATATTCACTCTAGGGCACTGGAGATGAACACTCAAATCCCATTATGGAGTTTCATAGGCATAAAGTCTCCTGTGCTGAAATACAAATTTAGGTGCCCAGTCTTCCATGTGACCCAAGAAATGACTTAATAGAAAACACAGCAAAGAGAATTTGTTCTGAGAATATCCATGCAGCTTCCCCCTCCCCTGTTTGTTCATTTAATAGATGGATCGCATTTCCAGGCTGAAATTTTCAAGCCTAACCAAGACCAGCTTGTGGAGCTCAAGGCAGAGGCAATGATAGAGACAATGAAATATGAAATAATAGATCTTAAAAATAGTGAGCAGCCTGAATGGTAATGTTATCAAATTACTTCATAGTGGATTTTCTCACTGCATCATGTTTCACTTTTGGAAAGGATGAAAAAGGGAAAGACTGAGTTTAAGAAAAGGTCACATAGAAAAAACTCTCAAGGAAAACTCCTCAAGAAAAACTCCTACTAAACTGCAGATTTATTATTGTGGGTTCTCCGGCATAATAGGGGATGTGGCTAGTAGTATAGCACCTGAACGCTGATGAAAAGGCAGAAGGCTGTTTTGGAAGCCCATGGGCAGATATGGGTTTCTCAGTACATGAAAATAAAATCCCAAGAACTGTAGCTGGACATGACAAAGAACTGACAGACGTATTGTCATATTCTTAAGATGGAAAACTGAGACAGGGCAAAGAAAGCAAAGAAAAAAGATAACACCATCTTTTCCTGGCATCTTTTCTCCCCTGAAAAGGAGACGTAGTTCTGCTTTTTCATTTGGGTCTGAATGGCAATCCACTAGCACGTGGCAAGCGGTCTGAGCGACAATCTATTTAACTAGTGATCCAGGTCTCTGCATTACATACAGAATGGGGAAGCGGCAGGAATTTCTGCATTTCCCATTCTGTTATCAGCTCCGAGGCTGCCCATCCTGACAAGGCTGCTTTGTCAGCAACCAGGGAAGCTTACCAGAACACCTACGAGGGTACTTGGTACCTTCCCAGGGACTCAGAGGCAATATATTAAAGAGAAAAAACGTCCTATGGAGATAATTCCTTCATCCCAACAACCTGAGGAAGATTTCTTTCCCACCCATGTAATAAAAAGAGAAAATTTATACTATTTTGTGTGTGCATGTATGTGCACTACAGCAAGCCACAGTGCTATCACCTGAGAATTAACATTCCTGCCATAGAGTTCAAAGGCCAACAGGTGTTTATATTTTTAACAAGATTTGTTTATTTTCACTGAGAATATCACTTTCGTTGTGAGGATTACAAGATTTGCCATGTTCTTGTAAAAATTATCTTCTGGTAAAATTATAATAATGAGAGATGATGAAAAAACACTAGTTATTGACCCGTATTCCATATTCCTACCTGCCCTGTGCTTTAGAGGGCTGAAACTGAATACAGCTCTGTGTCATTAGCAAGAAAAATATTCACTCAAAATGAGTTACAAAGCAACTTTAGAGATATTTTCATTGCCAGATTTATCTGTCAGTGCTTACTTGATGAAGAAAAAATCTCTGCTCTTAACCTGCTTCTCTCTGACACCTGGAGCTGTGAGGGAGCTGCTGCTCCAGCCCTCCTCAGCCTGCCCTGAACGCCTTGGCACTAATTCCCAGACTCGTGCTGAGGAGAATGCAAAAGAGCAAACTTTCAATGTAGAGAAGCTCCATAGCCACCCATTGGACAAAAGAAGCTTCTAAAAATCCAGAAGGATTTTTTTTTTTCATTTAAATGTAAAAGATCAGCATTCATTCCATTACTCAGTAATGGAACCTGAGCGCCTAAATTCTCAGGTACAGCAAGTACATTTTTAAGGTGCCCAGTTTTCCATGTGACCTAACATATCTCAAAAGAGAGCAGTTGGGTAAAGAAATCTTGGAATCTTTCACTTGGCCTCCCTTTTCCTTGCATACATCCTTTCGGAAAATACTGTGTTATTTAGACTGTGCCTTTCAGAGGCAGTCAGTCAGATCATCTTGTGAAAACTGGAGTGATGAGAGGAGAGGAAACAAATTGAAGTTGCAAAAATACAGCTGATATTATATCATCAAACTGCTTTGTGTGGATTCCCTCAGTCAGGGTAATGCATTCAGAAAGAATGAGAGAGTTGTACATCAAATTCTTTTAAGAAAGACTTCTGCTTTAATTATTAAAACAGCGCTATCATACAGAATGTCTATAGGGAATTGCTTAATTTTATGCTTTTTCTTTGGTTTGGGGACCATGTTATAAAATATAAATATGTTATTTTATTTCTTGAGAGTGCCTTCTGAAGGACCCTCACATTTCCCATCTATTTCATTGTGGCCTCTTTTCTCTGTGTTTTTCTTTATGGTTGCAAGGCTGTGGGGGAGAGGAAATATTATTTTATGTTTTCAGAGCAGCTTTCCTTGCTCTCCCCTTCCTCAGAAATGCACCAAAAGCTGCTAGAAGAGATCTCTCATCTCTCCTGTTGAGTTCTCACAGATAGAGACATAAATAAGCAGCAAAAAAAAAATAGATTCCCTACCCTAATTTAGGAGGAGGCAGGGAGAAGGAATAATACAACAAGCAGAGATTTATAACGCCACATGCAATCTCCACTTAAACTTTCTAATGGGATACTGCTGCCAGTGGCATTTTTTTTCTAAACAGCCTTTCAAAACCAGGACATTTGCAAGTGCTTATGCAAGCAACCAGTGTTGCTAACTTTTCTATTCTATTGTGATTTTAAAACAGAGTTTATATTGCAGAAGCAAGACAATGATTAAACAGAATTCTGTAGCCTTTGCTGCTGAAAATAGTGTTTTTCTTTCACCCATCTACAGCACTTCCGGATTTGGTCAAAAGCTATTAGGCTGAGATCATAAAGTTACTAATACGAGTTACTCTTCCATCACTTAGGGGCTGAAGCCTCACTTTCAAAAGGAATCTGTGACATGCCCAGACTATAGAATAAACCAGGATAATTGACACTGGGGCCTAAGCATCTGGGTTAGCTTAGCAGCAGATGTTCACAGTCACTTTCTAAAGCCATCCTCATGCTTCTGTGTTCTGGCGTTGCACTCCTGAGGACGCGTCACTAAATTTCTGAGGACACCTCCTGCATGTTGTTAATCTCAGCTGCTCTCCGCTCAGTCCCCAATCTGTCCTCCCGCGCACATGGCAGGGCAGCCGGGATTTGCGGGATGTTGTGAGAGGATTATCCTAGAGGATACTTGCTATTCTAACATGCCTCTGAAACACGTTTTGGGAAAGCCCAAAGAGAAGCGGCACCAAGGGCAGCTAGTCAGACTTACGAATGTTAGTACTTCTGCTGTTACTTGCTGACCCTCTGCCTGGGATAAAAGTGGAAAGAGAGGAAGCAAGACAAAAGGAGGATTTGGTAATACTGTGGTAAATCCGTATCCCTCAGGATTTCTTGCTGAAAGTCAAAAGAGCCAGCTGCCTAATTTTCTGAAACAGCATCACCAATTAAGTTTCTCTAAAATGTAGTGTGGGTAGAAGCACTATTTGTTCATCTGTGTAAGAAGACAGTGCTGAGAGGACATCAGAAGGTTAAAAACAAGCAACTAGAGCTGATAGACTCTAGATTTTCAGTTCAAACCAGCAGTAGGGAGAGATGTGTGTTTTCTCCTTACTCACCACTGTTTTTATATATATTTCACTGTAGTAATTTAATGGCACCTCACTCCTGATAGTCCAAGAGATATGGCAAGGACAGGAAATCAACTCACATTATAAGGGTTTCAGATGCTGACCCTGCTGATACCTCGTTTCTTCTGTGTTATTGCTATGAGGGGAATCACGAAGACAACGACGTTCATACAGTAAAAATGCAATTTCTGAAATGTATCGCTCGAAACTATCCCTGAAGGGAATCACAAGTAAAGATCTAGACATGCTTTCAAGGCAGCAACATTAAATGGGGACAACAGATGAGAGGATAAGGTACCGAAGTGTTACGATTATCGGAAAGAGAAAATGTACCACAGCACTCTGCAGAAATGTGTGGTTTATGGAAACAACTGAATTTCCTTTGAAAGTCTCCAGTGAAGGGGCCTGTCAGTTCACAAATGAAGCCAGCTGCTGCTGATTAGAGAGGCCTGCGCTAGCCAGGAGCCCCTGCACTTGGAGCTGCTGCACGCAGAGGCTCTGAGGCATCACATGCATTGCAAGAGCCATGGAGACAAGGAAAAAAAAAAAAGATGAAAACTCAGAAAAGATGTGCTTGAGAAACCATATTCTTCTTCAAAGGGATTTAGTTATGGGTTTGATACACAGGTCCTGCGTGTGCCAGGACAGATAGGTTTCAACGGCACACTGTTGAGAGGAAAAATGAAATATGCAGTTACACACAAGTTACTTGCTAGACTGCACATTTCAGTACGCGCAGCAAGGAGAACCCCCTTGGGTGATCGTATAATGTAACTTTGCAAGTCCATAGCTGGATTCATTACTTTACACAGCATTCAGCAAAAATGAAATAGCCTCTGTCAGCACTGAAGACAGTATGATTTTGTAACAAACTTGCTTCAAAACAATGTATTTCTTGTGAGACTTCTGAGCCCACTAACTGCTGTGCCCAGAATGATGTCCCTGCAGCTGAGCATGGCACTAGGGACAAGGGTTGAGAAAAGCCAGACCTCAGTAGTTTGAATATTCTGGAAATGCTCATAGAAGAAATTTGGATAAAGAGTACTTGTGGCAGTTTTTGATCACAAGGGAAGACTACTAATATCAGCAACTAGGTAACTTTGTTTCTCAGAGCTGCAAAAGACTGGCATAGAAAATCTCCAGGTTTCCTGGGAATATAAATATATAGGATTTAGTAATAAACAGAATTTTACAAGCTGTGTTCCCAACAGTTTAGTTAAGGTCCTGCATTCACATTTCTCTGTGCAAAAGGACAGGAAAGAGGAAATCATCTGCTTGTGAACTAATCACAGTTTAAAAGATAGGAAACAGGTTAAATAAATATTCAGTTTTTCACAAAAGATAAAACATTCTTCTGCCACAAATTCCAGTGATCTCTCCTCTGAGACTCTACTGTTCAACATAGTCATAAACTAGCTAAAAAGTCAGTTAGTTATGGCAAAAATAGTTTTTTGCCAATTCAAAATCACTCCAAGCAATCATTCTCAAAGCTCACTGTAGAAGAGTCCCATGATTTTAAGTGGCTCAGCAAAACAGCCTACAATATTCACTGTTAATATATGGAAAAAGGTTTCGGTTTCATCATAATACATACACTAATCCAAGTAAAAGCAACAACTCTAATTATATATGTGGAGTGATGGACTCTACAATAGAGCAATCACATCCAGGTGCCATGGTAGCCAGTTTTCTGGAAGGAGAATTCAAAGCTATGTGATGTTCATACTGTATAATAATGCCATATGATCATAATAATGGTCATAATAATGGACAGTAAGACTAGGAAGCAGAAGCGAAGACAAGCAGAGAACATGATCCTGCCCATGTGCTGAATTCTATGTTCATTCCAGCTTATGCATTTCATAAGAGGTATCTTAGAACATAGGAAGAGCACCTAGGAGGGAAACAAAGCACATTGGCTTGCATGCAAGAGCCTATACAAATTCCTCACCTTGAAAGACCTGGGAAGCCTTTCCACATGACAAAAGAGGAATAAGCCATTAAGTAATCAGGTAGCATATTTCAAATAAACACTAGGGACTTGGGTGTAATTCATAGCTAAATGATGTCATTCACTGTCATAGCAAGTTGTGGAGGCCAAACTAAAAATGCATTCATTAAGAAACTATGCAAATTCTGGGGGAATAAGGAAAATGATGATTATTAAACAGAATGGTCTGAATGTAACTGCTCAAGAAATTTCTGTAGTGGGATCCCAAGTTGGTTACAACTGTGAAGTGCCACTGACGAGACCTTCTTCTACATCTAGTGCCCCAACAGACATTTGGAAGTCTTTTAAAGTAAAAAGGTTGAAGTTTATGTGAATAAAAACTAGAATATGCAACTTCTTAAATACAGAAAAGTCACAGTTCTTAAGTAAAACACAGCAGAGAGAAAAAAAGCTCATCTACAACAGTTTATTTCTGCCCTCTTGCTCTTCTAGATAGAACCTTGTTTCTAGGCTTGCTTTTAATTAACTCAATGACTTTCTAGTTTCCAGGAAATTGCACAGCCCTCCCAGGTCCCTGAGTTTCATCACCTCTGAAGTCTGAAGTGAAATACCTGGTTTTGTTGAGTTGCAACTGTGACTTTCTTGATATTATTTTCTTCCCATAAGGAGAGAGGATATATTTGTCCCTCTCAACATTTCTTCAGATTCTCACTCCCTCCTCTTACCTGCCCACTCATTCCCACCCCAGAAATCCATCCTTTGGCTGCTCGAGGGAAGGAAGGCTCCCTTATTCCCCCTTACTGAAGCTTTCACCTCATCCATTCACCCCATTAAAACAAAAAAAAGCAAACAGACAAATCAGACCCAAGCTAAAAATAAACCTGTGAAGACATGCCATGTGTCACAGTGCGCAGCAAGCTTCTGGACAGCTGTACCAGAGGAGGGATCAACCTTTCCCTCTTAGCTTAGAGAAACTAACTGGATTGAATTTAAATCTTTCCAAGTTTGTTTCAGCCTTTGGTAATATATAGCTTACAGTGAAGCCTGGCTGCAGAGAAGACTGTCAAAATCCAAGTCCTTATCTCTTCCAAGTGGACACAACATCACATGGCAGTTGCCACACAGTCACGCTTGGTCCTTAGCCAAGGTTTCTATCATCCTATGATGCGGTACTAAGCTGTCATCACTCCACTTAAACATTTGTGCCTTTGAGCACTGCTGCGCTAGATTATATGTTACACCAGTGAAGTGCTTTAGGTCCTGCAGAATATCCAGTGTGCTATAAGAAAACATTTAATAAATGCATTAAAATGAACTTAGTTATGCCGGAGAAGATGAATATGGGCTCTGCTGCTCAGCCCACTCTATTCAGCCGTGTGGGAAGTATTAGCTGTGGAAAATTTGTCAGTATTGCTATGGCAACCCTTATTCTCCTGCAGCCTCTCTCAAAAGTGCACAGAAACACAGTCACTTTCCAGGCAAGCCACATACCACAGCTGAGCAGAGGGGCTCTGCCCCGCTAGTGAAACGCAAACCTAACTCCCACCACTGTTACCTCGACTCGGGAGCCCCCACCAGTTTGCTCAGCAAAATTGGTCGTGTAGCTCATTACGCGACCTCTTACGTGACCAGGGCCAGTGACCCTGGAAAGCACAGCACCATGTTCGAGTGCCTCCCGCATCTTCCTTTGCTCACTTTCATTAAACGTAATTCCCCTTCAGAGGCTGGGGGGAGGGAAGAGAGGGGGAGCATCCCCCAGGCACCGCTTTCGTGAGCCAGGCACTAGAGGGGCGCAGCGAGGATGCCCAGCCGTGGCCCTGCCGCTCGCCACATTCACAGGTGGCAGAACAGTCTATGTCCTGGCAATATTGGGATATTTGCTGGTGTGAATCCTTCTGTAGGAGTAGTTCAGGGTCCCCAGCACTGACCAATGGCTAAATATAACAAACTGCAAACTGGCTCTTTACAAGCAAGCAGATGGTTTTCCTAACTGCCAGGTCTGTAGCTCAGCTGGGATCCACACCAAGCTGAGCTCTTCATGGCTGATGGTAAAGCACAAGCCAGAATGTTTCTGCAAATCAAAATCTGCCTCAGTTACACCTGTGCCACTGCATCAAGTGCTATGTAATGAACAGACCAACATAAAACTCATGTTTACCCTCACACATTTATTTTCCTAAACAGCATCATCTCCATCATTTCAGATACATGGAAAAGGGCTTGTGAGGATTGCTATCCTAAGCAATTCCTACATTAATGAGGAAAAGCCCTCAAGTTATATCGTAACTGATGAAATAAGTTGTTTAAAAAGACATCATCCAAATAGTTTTCCGAGATGGATAAAGCTAAACAGTTTTCTCCAGACCCGATTTTCATGCACATGAAAAACGATTGCATCCAGGGGTCTTACTTGCCCTGAGGAATGGACGATCCTTTCTTGGCTGTACAGTTTATTTCAATTTTCTGTTTGTTTTGTTCACAGTTATTTGAAAATGACCTAACTTTAATAATGGGAAAACATGGCAAGAAAAATGTGTTTTCTCTTTCAAATGTTTTCATTATTGGCTATTCTGTGACTTTAAAAAAAAATCACAAACATATTTTCAGAAGGATTAGCTACCACAGTAACCACTTCAGTAAGAATCTGCTTTAGAAAAAAAAAATAGGTCGAGGTGGGAAGGGAGGGAAGAAAGGCCACGGGACTATTATTGCAATAAATAACAAATGTGTCCCTCCACATCTTGCTAAACAAAAGCATACTTGTAAAGCAAACTTTTTTTCCCCTTAATGTTTTAAAATTTCCATTGCTGCAGCTCTGCACCCCTGGAGATCGTTGCCACCTACGTTCCCTGACCCGTGCTGCTTCCTGCTCACCCTTGCAGGTCGAGACACAGCAAGTACCTGCTACGTGCACCTTCAGCAGCCTGTCCCCTGCAGCTGCAGGGCCACAGGGTAAGCCCTGGACCACACTGCAGGAGCAGGTAGTAACTTCACCCCTCAGAAGCCCAAGGCCACCGTGGCCAGCAAGCCGCGAGCAGCCACGCTCCTGCTCTCACAGTAGAGCCGCGCTAGGAAACAACAAGCAGTAGCAAGAGAAACGTGGAGAGCGCACGATGAAGGTTTAGCACCACCCTTACTCAGGGCCAGACGCCTTCCTAGGCACCCTGCTTTCCCTTTGGTGATCTTATAATCAGCGCCTCCTCAACACGTCATTGTAAATACCCACCAATTCCTCACCCACTTTAGCTGCATCTTCTAGTGTACTGCCCACAGCCCAATGACCAGCGGTCTTGACCAGTGCAAACCATAAGAAACACACACACAAACTCACTCATCAGAGAATGGGCTCCGAACGGCACACTCAGTTACACAAACCCTGGCAGCCAAGGCAGTCTGAACCCCATTAATGCTGTGCAACCCCCTTCTCAAATGAACGCACCCACACAGAGCCGGAGAAGTTGAAGTGGGAAAGGAGCGGGCACTAGGCTTACACGAAGAGGATGAACAAATTGAATCAGTCACAGGAGAGACCATCTCCCACTCCCACGAGCAAGCGATCCTATTCCCATTTCCAAGGAAGGTGCCTTTACTTCCTTCTGAAGTGCCCAGACCCCACACACGTTACCCCAGTTCCCTTAAATAGGAGCATAAGGAGTCTGTTCCAGCACAAAGCATTGGGCTGCTCAGATTTATTGGGGACACAAGAACAGGCAGGCAGACGCGAGGCAGGAAATAGCTTCACTCGCTCTGGAGTTTCCTCTCTACAGCTCCATGGTGTGTTTTTTGGCATGCATGCTGGAAAAATAGATTTCCCATTAATAGTCTGGACTAGTGTGTTAGCCCACTGTGTCGCCTTCCAAGATGTGCACAATCCAAAACATGTTTAATTTAGTCTAAATAGGGCCCCTATGAGATACAGTACTTCCTGGATATTTGTACATGCATGTCATTTTGCAGAGACAGGTACAGACATATGGTTTACATTTTTCTTTAATTATATTTTCAGAAATTCAGCACTACAGCTGATCAGAAAAACACTGATGAAACTATGTTTTATTGGGAAATGCAAGCATCTTCCAATAGCAACCAGTGTTAAATTAATCATCACAAATACCTGCATCAAAACCTTCATTCTGATCTAGCACAGGATCAGACACGTTCTGTGATATTTGCAGCTGGCGAAACACTTGTGAACAAGTCAGAAGCTGCAAATTATTCTCAGCAGTTATTCAGTAAGCAAGTGTGAATTAAGATATTCCACAGCTCTCACGTGATTGCAAATCACTTCCAAGCAGAAAGAGAGGTGAAAATTTGACTAATTGTTATCTCAGACTATGAACTCTGGGTAGAGGAATGTACTGAATTTGTATGCATCTCTCTCTCTCTCTTTTTGTTAGCTGGATATTGCCATAAGATGTATTTTCCTCTTTATAGCTTTAGCCAGGTCTCACAGTATGCTTTTAGACTGCACATGAATCACAGCGTGAAATAATCTGTCACCTTTCTTGAACAGACCATTATTTGCAGTCTTCTGGGCCAGCTTTGAATCAGATCTGCCACTCTTGGCAAACTGAAATGTTAATATCCCTTTGATATTCAGCTGTGTTTTTGCCAGGCTAGATGAAATAACTTATACTGGAAGCCTTGATAGCTGCTGTCTGCCGAGTATTGGGACATACACATAAAACAGGGAGAGAAAAAAAAAAGACATGGCTTGAAAAATTTCAACTAACCATCATTTCTAAAGAGAAAAAATACAAAATTAAATATTGTGCAACTGAGTAGATTATCTGATAAAAAGCACAGTGTATCTTTAAAGAAAATGGAAAGAAATAAAGTCTCAGGTTCTTGGTTCTTAGTCTGCTAAATCTTAGTTCTGCAGAACTTTCTGAAGCACAGCAGAAAAACAAGCTGAAATACGTTAGTGATTTTCATGATCAATAAGTAAAGTGGCAGCAGTAAGTCTGGTTACTTCCTCACTAAAATATGGACATTCTTTTTTGGCTGGATTGAGTTTCTTGAAAGAGGATGAACCATTCCCTGGGAAAGACACAGAATAATCCTTTAAATGTTGGAGCAAGAAAGAAAACTATAGAGTCTATAATAAAGTTATATGTATATATCATATACATATTTGTATGTGAAGTCATATATATTACTTTATAATATAACTTTTTAAAATATGTTTTCATTTTATATTTAAGAATCAAGCAGAACCGAATCATTGAGAGCCTGTATAGTTTTTTGTTATAATTAGACTGAAATATTTCTTTACAGAAAAGTGTGCTTAAAAAAAAAAAAAAATGAGAAGATGAGAAACAAAATACTTTTTTTGTTCCCTAGGAAAACAGAAGTCTGGTTGCCCGGAATCTCATCTACAAAAGATTTTGCATTAATAGCTACAACGAAATGACATAAGTGTTCGAATGTTATCTTTCAATAGATAGATTTTTCCTTCTATCCATCCTTTCTGTATCAGTCGAAATTGTTTTAAATAAAAAGGTTTCCTTTACTTCTTGGCTATATTGCAAACTTACAAGGCGGAGAGATTTGCCTTCCACATGAGACAGTGAGGTTTAAAATGCAAGAGCTGTGTGGTTTGCAGCTAGATGGAAGTATCCAACCAACCTGCCTTGCAATCTCAGGGTAATGACATGACACAAACTAGGCTTCTTTCTGTATTCTCAGCTAAACTTCAGCCTTCCAGTTTAGTCCTGGGTGGAAGGGTGGAATGACATTCTGCTAAATTGTAGCAGAACGGCATGAAATATCTAACCTACTGCTTACTGTTTGCATTAACTGGGCTGTAGTAAGGTCTTAGTATAAAGTGGCTTGGAAGTCTGCAGAAGCTTTGCTCTGTTAGCATCTCCTAACAGTCCCACATAAGCCATCTGTAAATAATCTAAAGGCATCAAGTAGCTGAGAGCAGGAGAAGTCTTCAGGAATTTATTTAGATATTTTCCTAAACAAAACTTTATCAAAATTACAGTTCTCTTTTTATTGGACTCTTCAAGACCTTTCTTCCTGTAGCAAAAAAATAAAAAACACATTCCACATCTGGTTGTATGGACAACTGTCCTTTATATCCATCCTGTTTCTGAATACACAGTTAAGTCCTAAAAATGTATTTATAAACAAGTATTTTCAGATATACTCTAGACATTTAGAACCAAATGCTTTGTTTAGAATCAAATGCTGGGAGGTCAGTCTCTCTACTTTCAAGATACAAATAAGGAACACATGGAAAGGATGTAAAATAATTCATGCATTGTTTGAAGTAAAAGATGAAATACTGCTGTGTACCACATAGGAATAACTGTTAAGTGGTAAAGCAAGAAGAATAAAGCTAGCTGAACTAACAGTTGATTTTGATAAGGCTTCAAATAATCTGATGCTTATTAAAAGATTACCCAAATATGTCTGAACTTCCTGCTGTCCTTTTGCCCTCTTCTATGTCAATCTTTCTTCTCCTCTCATTCAGCTGGACCTGTCCATCTCAGCTCTTCCTCACTGATCGTATTTCCATGAATAAAATTTAATATGCTTTCTGAATTTTCTCAAATCACACACTCCATAGTGAAAACATATCATTTTGTCATCCTATCTTTTGTTTAATTTGGAGGTTACAGTGTGAAAAGTAAGTAAATGCAGTTTACTCTTCCTTGTTGCTCTAGTGACAAGTATCTTCACAGAAAATGTCATCTCTGATGCATCCAAAACTACATCTACCATCTTATAGGTAAAAATGCAAGCATTTAAACTAAAACACAGTAGAGGGATTTTAACATTCAAGTGTCTGTGTTTTGAGTTTCAAATCCATTCCAACTGAAAAATCTATTTGAATTTAAAATTCATTGATGAATTATTTTACTGCTGAATCAAGATCATGACATGCAGATCTGGAATAAAAAAAAAGCAAAGCTCCATTTTTTTTCCCTTCCTATTTCAGTAAGTGCTTTTCTCCTTTCCAGACAGGTAAGTTTTCCAATCTATGGATGTAACAACAGATTCCTTTTTCTTATCATCTACAATTGTTCTGTTGACCAACAGGAATGTATAAGGATCATTTAAAAAAAAAAAAAAAGGCACACTTTTTTAGGCCTTAAGTCACAATGTTTTCCCTCATTCCTTGAATTCTATGCACTTTTCTTGCGGGTTTAGTACAGCTCTCTAGCTATATGGGGCACATAATTTCAGTTATTTTTATAACTGTTTAATTTCCTATACTGAAAAGTCAAATGGGTGTGGATTCAGTGATATGCAGTCAGTGTACAGACTGACTTTTATTCTGTAAGACTTATTCTTCTCCCAGATAATTCTACCATTCCTCTAGGATTCTCATGAAATCATTCAGTCCAATGTTGGGAATCATCCCACTAAAATTTTGTATCACTGCTTTAAATTAAATACAATTACCAACTAGACAAAGTGTGCACTATAAAAGGCAAAAAATACATACGAACTCACAAGTTCTCCCAACATCCATGAGCATTTCCTTTGAACATCAATGCATCAACATATGTGCAGAAAGCCCCCAAAGGAACAGCAGGAGGGAGAATATAAAAGGAGTAAAATTGGTGTGAAATAGCAGAAATGTATCCAAACGACCTCATTCCTCTTACTTTTACCTCTGGCTAAGCAGATTACTTATCATGAAAGCCCCACATAAGTTGAATTAGTGGTCAGTCACTCCAGCAAAAACAGGAACGCTTGCCTCAGGACTCTGAACACTGCTGTCAGAAGGCACTAATCATCCTACAGCACCAGTCCAACTTTCTAATCTCTCTTAACAAATGTAAGTTCACCTGTTTTCTGTAGCAACTTTATGTGCTGCTCCTAAGAATCAAAAGCAGAAATCCTTAAATATTAACATCAGTCCCTTTTAGCTCCGTGCTGGTATTGCCACTGACTTTATGTACTTAAAATATAAAATATATAGATATAACATTTTCTAATTATGCAAGTCACATAAAGCAACCTATAATTATCATACAATTGCTTTTATTCTTAATTCTTTTCATTGACATTTACTAATTGGCATTGCGTTATTGCAATACAGAGTCCTAGTAATGTCTTGTAACATATAACAGCGCTTGCTCACTTTGCCTTAAGACATTTTACGTAGAAACACTCTCATTCTGTTTAAAGTACAGTTTAAAGAAGGAAAAAAAACACCCCTTTCCACAAGTTCTTAGTAGGTGTTCAGAGATGTTGCAGTTAGTATCTGTTAATGCTCTGGAAGGAAATATTTAAAGATCTTCATTTCAGCTTTCCAAAGGCAGCAATTCAAAGTAGAAAAGCAGAAGAAAGAAGGAAAGCAGTAGGCAAGAGGAGAGGGAAAATAATGGAAGGAGGCATAAGGGATAAGAGAATGAAGGAAGAAAAATATAAAATTAAACAGGAAGTCTCAATGTAAAGTGCCTCAGAGCACAATGAAAAATTATAAACCTCTAACAGAAAAAATAGAAGTAAATTAACAGCTCTCCTGAATTAATAAGGAAAAACACTTGGAATGAGAAAGAAGTAAGGAAAATCCATTAGGTCAGGCATCCAACCATGAAGATTTTCAAAAGTATTGGACATCTAAAACATTTCAACACTCAATGACTTATTTTCACTGGCCTGCTCATGCCCATGGAGTTAATCCATGAGAAAAATTACTTTGTCAGAGCAGTTTCTTTCTGAAGTCTCTTTCCTTTTCTTCTTGCCCTGCCCTCATTATCAATAGTAGGTAAGATATTTATATTTGGAAGGTATTGCACTGAGAAACACCTAGAAATATCTTGAAACTTTAAATCCTTATTCCTTCTTGACACTCACATAGAAGTAAGGTAGGATTATCAGATCCATATAGAAAATGTCAAATTATTCCATGCTAGAAAATGGAAGTATAGTGTTTTGCTTCTGAAGGAATAGGGCTGAGGGTTAAGTACCATCATTTTACTTCAGATACATTTTTTTTGGAAAGTCGGACCTCTGAAAGAGTCATCAGTTCTGACGGGTAACTGAGAGGCAGTTGTGAAGACACTGAAAGCCTTTCAATAGTCAGGCATTCCTTTTCAGTCATCAAGTAAGTTTAAGAAGCAATTTGGTCTGGATAGATACTTCTGTCCATTGACCTCTTGGAATAAGACAGCTTCGAGCTCCTCTCTGAAATATGTTTGAAATGTGAATTCCTCACTGAAGAAAAGCATATACAGACAACTGAAGCAGCTCTTGTGAGTCTGAAAGGCCTTTTCACAGTATGAAACATGCTAAAGGGAAATGCATTCTTGGTTAGGTCTATTAACAAGGCTTATACAAAGAAACCTGACGCCTTCCCCCCCCACCCGTTACTGCATAGTCTCAGCAGCACCACAAACGGAAAAGAATCCATTGTTTTCCTGTATGTTTATCACAGTCGTGCAAGCTTTCCTATACAACCATAACTGGTAGTTCAACTCAAAACTAAAGACCAGTGTTTGCATCAAAGGTAGAAAAACAGGAGCCAGAAAGGCAGAAGCAGGGGAAATGTAATAACACATTGACACACCTGCTGTCTTCAGCTAGTTAATTAACTCAATGAGCTAATTTCACTCTCCTCTGATTCCAGAGGTAGCTTGCGAGTTAAATGGGCATCTCTGGAAACCACTGCGGCATATGGTCAGATATGCATTATTTTTGAGTTGTGCTAAAGCCTTGCACAGTATTTCATTTAGAGACACTAACTATACAGCCTTGCTATGCACTTTGAGTGCTTAGTTTTGGTTTTTCTCTTTTACAGTTTGCTTTTTCTCAAGAGCCAACACTACTTGTAGGTTTTCTGCCTATCTTGCAGCTCCCCCCACTCCTTGCAGCTTCAAATCACTCCAGAGGACAATTAGTACAAATCCTACCTTACTGCCAAAGCAGCACACTTGGGCACTCACGGAGCTAGCCAAACTGAGGAAGTGTGGAAATGAAGTTTGAAGGTGCTTTGAACTGGGAAGTGTTGAGCAGTTCCTGAGCCGCATGTGGGTGGTGAGAGATTAGTTCACGAGGCTGTCTGTTCTCAGCACAGCACGATCTAAGCAGTGCCAATTTTATTGCAGGCCCCTAGGAATTAATGCAAGGAAAACTGAAATGATAACGAAAGTCACTTCTCCTCCTTTAATGACTTGAACTTTTTGACAGTGAACTATAATCCTTCACAAAATCTCAGGCCTGTACTTCCACACCACAGGAGTGTGCTTGTCAGAGTTAGTTAGCTGTCAAAGCGCAGGCTGGTCAAAGGGAAGAAGGGAAAAAAAGAGCTGAGGCATGTTATTTGAGAAGTGCCCTGGCTTCCACCTTTGTTTCTGCTGAAGTTGTTTACAGACTTGTGCTACAGTTCTGCTGAGGGAAAAATAGCTGAGTTTTCAACATGCAATCCATACAATTACCTTTCTTCTCGTATTTCATGTCCTTAATTAAAAAATTGTCTTGTCAGAAAATAAAACACCCTAAAACATTATTCTTCTCTGCTACAAATGTACAATGCTTAAACCATGTCAGCAATTCAGTACTAAGATTTCAAGTCGGCACTTGTAGAGTCCCTGGTACACAATTCACTGTTGGATAGAGAGAAAGACTCCTTGTATAGGTTACCATCTGTGCAGGCATCCTGAACCCATTGGCACTTCACTAAGAGCTTTGAATTTATTTCCTTGCACCAAACAGTAGGCTCTGTGTTGCAAATGTATAGCAGATATATATCATATATGTTCACATCATCCCTCCAAGTTATCTTAACCCTTAAGCTCCTCAGGGCAACTGGAAGTGAAGCTGCATATTAGTTTACTACTTACCCAGTGAACTTCTCACTCCAGCACCCTCTCCTCTCCCTTTTGAGAGGCAGGAATCACTCTGGGAAAACTTAATCTCTGCATCACAAGAGTCCCAGTGATTCTCTTTGCTTCTTTTATGAAATCTAACATTCAACAGAATATGCTATATGCTTTCTATTATGTCAGGCAGCATGTACGGTAGCAGTTAACTTACTAGATTTGGATCGTAGAAAGGCATTTCTCACTCCATATGAAAGGAAATCTCTGCTGAAATCAGTGGAAGTTTTATTTTAGAAAGTAATATGAGGCTTGCAGGGATTCAAAATCCCTTCCAAGAGTGATTCTGCAGGCCTTGGCTTTGAAACCCTTTCCCCGTTCACATCAAAAAACCACTTGTACGTAAAGCTGAGACCAGTAATAGTCAACACATGGCACTTGGCTATGCCAAAAGACAGATAATATGATGGAGAAAACAAGTAGCTGAACAAAAGGAGATGCAGCCTAAACAGAAAAAAAAAACTTAAGTGTTTTGTAGTGGTGTGATAATGAATAAAGCTCTCTCAGCTCAGTACTGAAACCAAAACAATGAAAGCAAACCCAGCCAAACAAAACCTATCTCCTGAGGTACTTTGTTTCTGCACCTCCAGGTGATCATTTTCAGATGAGATGCAGTCTTCAACTCAGATTTTGAGGATACAATAACAAATCAGAAAGGGACAGTGAAGAGTGACGCAAACTGCCCTGAAAGGCACAATGATAACTTGCAGTATGACCTCCTACCAGAAAGATGGGGGAGCAGAGAAGGGAAGGACATGGTCTGGAGGACGCTGTCTTCCTGGGGATGGTAACAAACAGCTCTTCTTTCCCCTCTCTACAGGATACTGAAATTAACAAAAGACACCCAGATTTTGAAGTGGAAGAATTGGCTTATACATTAGGAGAATCCATTCCAGAAATGAGGGGCTTTCTTATTGAATTGGGCAAGAGAAATGGTATTATGATAGTTTAACTGAGGAAAATGTGAACGTCAAAAAGAATTTACTACTGCAAATGCTATGCAATCCCATCTTCCCTCCCAGTTGAAGTGAATAGGAACTTTGTCCTTGGAAGGAGAACCAAATCCTTTTGGAATAAATGAT
Source organism: Tinamus guttatus (assembly GCF_000705375.1). The sequence continues at coordinate 20,348 of NW_010582324.1, read as the reverse complement.
GCTGGTCCCTCTTTCTCATTAAGAGAAACGTTGCAAATACACACTTTTCTGACTGAAAACAGTTTAGAAATATATATTTTATACCACTGGCTGGTCAATTTGAAAGCCTCAGTGTAAGTCCTGTTATTCTTAGCCAATATTCATCAAAGTGGGGACAAATAATTGCAGAACATATTAAATTCTCTTCAGTGAAAAAATCTTCAATTAACTCCCGTTAGTGGATTCACCACCATATAATTTTATTATCAGATCTCAGGTAGTATCTCAAGAGGCAGGTATCTACCTATGCTAATGTTTTGATAATGAATGAATATTAATAACAAAAGAAAGGCTGGCTGACAAGACTAAGTCTTTATATAGCTTATTTTCTGAACAAGAGAAGTGCAGTTGATTTCAGTGAAGAATCAGTTAGCAGGGCACATGGAAAAAGCATCAGTTTAGGAAGAAAATGAGGAATAGTCAGAACTGTAAATGGGTAAGGAACTGGCTAAAGGGGCAACAAGAAAGAGTTGCGTTAAAAGCAAAAGCTATGGCTATAGGGATGTTTCTGATACAATTCTTCAAAGATCACTCCTGTGAACAATCTTTTGTATTATTTTCATTAATCATCTTGACAGAAAAAGTAGGAGTAAGCTGATAAATTTCCTGATGATACAAAGACAGGATGCACTGTAAATTCAAGCAAGCTGAAGTATTATACAAGAGGAAAAGGAGATTTGGAGACATGAACCAAGATAAAAGGGATGAAATGTTATAGTACAAAACATGAGGTCATGCGATTAGGGACTAGTAATAGTTTCTGTTTTATACCCTGAATTTGTCAGAGAGAAGTAACAGAAAGATACAGATGCAGCAGTTGCTCCTCAACAAGCCACCAATGTGGAAAAGCTATGAAAAGGCAAATATATTTCTGCTAGATCAAGAAAGATATTTCCACAAAAACAGTATTTATGTCATGTACCCATTGCTGGGTCCTTGACTGCAATATTCTGCTTTTCTTGTCACAAACTGGGGAGCAAGATGAATTCATCCTGAAATATAGACCTATTTCAATGTGTCTTAATATCTAACAAAGGTTAGATAAACTCTGGGATAGTAAGAGTGATGAATTTACCTGTGAACAATAACTAAAAGATTTTGTCTGATTTGCAAGTATAAGGCCCAAATACAGCAAATTGTTCTCAAGAAATTCCTTATGCAAGTAAACACCATAGAAATGAGGTACTTACTCTGAACAGTGTGATACTGAAGCAGCATTCCTCCATCAGCAGTGGAAGAAAATCTTTAATTTGAACATGGAGTTTCATCGAAGTATGAAAAAGGCCCCAAGACAACTTAGTTTGCAATCACGAGAACAGGAAATTACATTTGCAATTTCTTAATGTACTTAAATGCACTTCTACAGTCTATATTTTTTTAACTATACACACACCATTTTACTATCAAACACATATGTTATTCCCTCACATTCTCCATACTTTAATATTCAGGAATACTAATGTCAGAAAGGAAAATAAAATAATCCTCTTTTCTTCTTTCATTAGAACCATCCAAAATAAATCACAAGAACAATGTTCACAGAGCAACTTCCATACTGAAGAACAACAGAATCCTACACATTTACGCCCTTGAATGCAGTTATTACTAACGTATGGAACAGACAGATAGAACTGGTTCCCCTATAAAATAGAATAAGGTCTTACTTGGTCTAGAGGACCTAATGAAAATAATCCTCTTTCATAAATTTTATGGAATCCTTAATTTCTGCACAGGGTAATTAGAGTCAAATTTTTAAGAAATGATACAAAACTTCCTACATTGCCTGTAATCTCATGTATTTTTTCTGTCTATCTGTAGCTCAGAAAAATTAATAGGTTGCATTAACACTTCTAGGATATGGTTCTGTGGCTCTTGGCATTGTACATAATTTAAATCCAATGTATAGACATTAAATCTGAGGCATCCATTACCCTGCATTTTTAATTACTTTCTTGCACATGTTAAAATGAATGAGACTTTAGAGACTATTTAAAATTGGCTATTCCATTTGTAATGTATGATAGAATAATATATTTTAAAAGCATATCTGTATGCCAAGGTCTAGTTAGACACAGGCCATACATTTAAATATCAGGTGGAGTTTCATAAATATCCACGTCTGGCTCACAGCCCAATACCAAAACAGGAGGTTAATAATGAACCTTCTTTTTTAAGGTCAGACTTTTTCAATACATTTCTCTAGCTCAAATACTGTCTAAAAGTAACAATGAATTACTGTTTTGCCTGAGAACAGCAAATGATAGCATTTTCAGGAATAAGTATCTGATTTAGCAAAACAAGAATCAGCACGTAACATTATACTCTTTCAAGTCTAAAGGCTCTGTGAGGTTTAAAATCGTTGATAACAAATTCCAAAAAAATCTAAGCATACAAGGTAAAATATCGTTAAGTGTGAATGAATGTTTTGAACCTTCAAGAATTAAGTTTTTACTGTACTGTTAACCTCTAGTAGGTGGGTGGTCCTAACAGTTCAACAAAAGTGTTTACATGCTTGTCATTAAGCACGTGCTTTAAAACTCCACTGAATCTCCTTCTCGGTGTGCAATCCACCTAAACTTGCTACCTTGGCAAAAGTCAGGAAAGTTTTGTTAGCCTGTCAGAAGGATTTTGTTTAAATTGTTTTCAACAGAAAGAAACAAAAAATCACCTTCGGCAGAAGTTTATTTATTTATTTATTAAATCTCCTGTTTTCCACTTGACTATGAATTTAAGCTTTCAACATGTTGCAGAACACAAAACCTAGTACGATCTATATTTATATTGATTCCCTACACCATGAGCTATCATTGCTCGTCAATCATTAAAGTCTTCCTCATGTAACTGATTTCTTTCCTTTTTTGTTGTAACCAGTATTCTATCAATGGAGGCTGTTTGAAAATATAAAATTTCCAACTTTGCCCTTCTCCTTCAATATTTCTAAATGTCTTTAATAAGCTAAGTGAAATAAATGAAATTACACTGAAAGGAATGAACTTTGATGGAGAAATATATATCAAGTATTCTTCAGGAAAGCATTATTAACCAAAGATATTTTCTCCTCCTAGTACTGAGATCAGTTTCTTATCTCCACCCTGTTTAATTGTTACACAGTTTGCATTTAAATTATTTGAATATGTTTGTCTGAAGGAAAAAAAAAATGAGCTTGTTAATCCTTTCTAGGGCAGCTCATTGTTTCAAAACTTTTTAAATGCAGCACTCCAAAAACCTCTGCAAGAGCCAAGAATTTTCTGCGCTCTGCCAAAATGAGCGTTATGAAAAAGGAGGAAAGAATAGCAGTCTGAGACTCAGCCAAAGGTAATATTATTAAAGAAGTCGTTATAGAACTGACTAGCCAGGCTCCCCTGTTATGGAGACTATAGCCATGTGCAAACTCTGGCAGGGATTGCTACCTGACTGCACATTGTTTTCTGGTCCCGATCCAAACCCTACTGATGGACATAGGAGCCTCTTTGGGGATTTGAGTGCACTTTGGACCACAATATAAAAACACCAGTCAGGCAATTTTTAAAGGCTTGCTGAATAAGACATTACCTTCAGAAATGGATTTATGACTAAAAATGCTAAATCCTAATCAACCGTTCTTATATTCTTTAAGACAATAAGAATAGAGTTTGTCTTGTGTTTAACATTCAGAGCTTTCTGTCATCTAAAATCGTTTACGTGACAAATTTAAGTCCAAGATGAAAAGGCTTCTGAAAATTGGCAACAGTTGAATCCAAACTGGATTCAGCAAATAGCTCCCATTTTTGAAGTAGATTGCAGTGCGGGGTGGGAGATCATGATTCGTAAAATTCATAAAGTGAGCTGGAAGTCTCAATTTTGAACGGGACGGACAAGAGTCAACATTTTAAAGGTATTTCCAGTACTTAGAGAAACAGAACTACTCAAAAACTTGTAGTTGTCAAAATACCAGTTACCAAATTAGCTCAAAGTATAAGTCAGCAAATGACTATAGACTGCAAAGAAATTCTGGATTATTCTGGAGGATAGATGGAATTTTCAAGAGTGTTCAGCACTACCCTAATTGTACCCAGTAATAAATAATTAGTAATAAATACTAATGGCCTTTGATGGGAATAAAGCTAATCATCAATAAGATCTATTGAAAAATAACCTACACTTCAGAGACAGAAATGAACTAAAAAAATACTTAGAAAAAAGTGACCATCAGATGAAAACCACATGCCTGAAAAAAAAAAACCCGTCTATCTTGATGATAGTGAGATGCTCTTTGATACCAGCTCTGAAAGTAGCAAAATGGAAATACTCTTTTTACATTAGTGATATATTTCTAAACTAGGAAATGCACACTGATATCTGATTGTTACAGAGAACTCTGGAAGAGCTTTTGCTCTATATTTGCTCTTTTACTGTATTGCAATAGAGAACAGATGACCCCGAGGATATTAGACACTCGCATGTGAAATTCCTGTGAACTTCGGGCAGTCAGCCAGAAATAGTGCAAGCAAATGATAAAATATTAAGCATTTTAATTGCCTTTAAAACATTAATAATCACATAATTAAAGAAGGATCAATGATAGCTCTCTTGCGTTGTATTAGAGAGAAAGAACTTTGTCACAGAAGCATCCCAATGCAGAGCTTCCCAGTGAGACACTCGCACTCCTTGCACAAAGGCCTTTTGTGTAACCTTTTTTTTTTTTTTCTTGGCCAAGTGACTTTTAATACAGTATCTTCTTTTGATATCACACAAAATGCTGTCATGGACCTGGTTAAGCAATAAAAATCCCCTCTTAAATTCGCAAAGCCAGACACTTGCTTTCACAGTGGCTCAGCTAGCCACTGCCTCAGGGTTGGAGGATCTCAGGCGAGCTCCCAAACAAGACTTCTACCCCAGTGAATGACAAGTTGCCAGGATCACTCCTTTCCTCTGACAGGCTGTCTTAATGGAGAGTGAAAAGAGGAAGTCACATCCTGTCACAAGAGAGAAAATGAACCCTTTATACTATGTTATTTTTTCTAATAAAAAGGCCTCCCATAATTTAGATAGTGTAACCTGCTCAAGCTGCACAGTAATTATCAAGTCCTCATATTTTACCTAACATAACCAAAGTAGGACCTGTGATTACCCTGTGAAAATAGCAAAATACTTTTAAAGCATGACTATTATTTAAACAGCTGCTCATTTACTTGCAAACAAACTCCGTATATAAGAATATGGGTATTACAGGCTTTTATAAACTTTGCTTTTCTTCCATCATGCTATTCAGTTTGGTAAATCACAGTTAAACACACTGTCACTTTAGCCAATTCCATATGCCACTATTTCTAAGATAGGTGGGAGCAAATAAATGTCCAACCATTAGTGTACCATTATTCTCTTTGTTCTATTTGACAAAACAACTGATGGATTTGAGTGAATAGCTTATGCTATGACCCTTTCTTTCTGTGAAGCAGTTATAGATATAATATACAGTAAACTCTCTACATAATTATTTTAGGTTAGAATTTTCAAATGCAGCTTGTACTGGTACTCTGACTCAAGTCAAAATGGCAGGAGTTATTCAGCAATTCAGAAGGTATAAAGAGATACATTGGAAAAAATAGAATAAACTACATGAAATATGAGTAAGAGAATAAGTAATTTCTCAGGGCAAATTATTAAAAAAAATCAAAATTAATTCTAATTTCTCCAGATTATGCTGCTACTCTTTCAAAGACAATTCTCATCTATCTAGAGATTTTCTAATGCCTATTTCACAATTACATTATTGTTTCTGATAGACAACCTACCTCACACCCCAGAGTAAAAGAACTGCCAAATACATTCCTGAAGCCAGGCAACAAATGAGCCCAAGTTTGTGAAATCAGTTGCAGAAAACAGACACTCTGGCATCTTGCAAAACCAAATTAGACATTCAGATTAACCACTGAAATAACCTTACACGATGAATCGAGTCTGAACAGAACCTCTTCTGAGAGATGGTTGGGAAAGCCATCACATAAAGGGATACAGAGTAAAGGACAGACTGATCAGGGAGACCATCAAACCAAATGAATCTTTCTTGGATGAGAATATAATTGTTACCAGCACCCTACAGGATCAGCGGAAAACCAGGTCTTCTCATCTCTTCTTTTTCTCTTCTTTTTTCTTTTCTGACCACAGAACAGTTGTGTGGAGTTTATCTTGTAGAACAAGAAAAGCACTTACCCTTTCCCGCTCGCTCTACAAATGTCCTTGTGTTGTTCGGCCCTATAGCTGAAGTTGAAAGACTGACTTAGCGTAGGAAACCAGCCCCTTATCTACACACCTTGGTGTGACCAGGCTTGCAGTATGTTTCTGTTATCTTCTCAAACCCGCTGTGTTCATGGATATCTATGTATGGATCAAGGCCCCAAGACATTCCAAGTACGTATCCCTTACCGTTACACATACTCACAGACACACAGCCACCGCAAAAGACTTACTGGGCTTTTCTAAGTTAGAAAGTTGGAAGTCTTAGATTGCTATAGCACCTGTATTGCCAAAGTACCATCTCTGCAGCTCTCCACAGAGAACAAACAGATCTTGGCTGTTTCAGAGGCTGAAAACCCTTCATCCTTGTGGCCTGGGGTATTATCTGTGGCCCTGGTCAGAAAAAATAATATGTTAGCTGTACTTTGATAAATGCTAAGAAATTGTTGAGAAAAGTATCCTTGAGTACAAACTTGAAGATGATGCATAAATGTGTTCATTGACTGAGGCGTTCGTTTTCCCCACATCTCCAATCCAGCTATGTGATGAACAGTTGCTAGAGAATTGAGCAGGATCTGCTGCAACTCATCTGTAAAGCAGCCTGCAGATAAGGTCATAAGAAATCAATGAGGGCAACTGGGCAGAGGAGGCCATGTCTGGCAAGGAAACACTTCCTGCATGGGGCTTTTGTGGCACATGCAAGAGAAAATTGGCCTCTGATGAAAACACTGAATCTGGGCAGCCCCCAAAAGCCCTAGCCAGTTATTAATAACATATTACTTCCTATAATTTCTGAGTGCCTCATTTTCTGTCCTAAAGCATTCCTCCTTGTTCTCACCTGACTTCTAAAAGAGCAAGGTGAGTCCTGAATAGAAGTGGAATAACATGACTTCATTCTCTAAAGCACAAAGCAGGTGCTCCAGGGTGCTGGCTGTTCCAAACTCTGCATCTCGTTTGTTACAAGCTAACATAAAACCTCTGGGCACACTGGACCCACATAATTCCTTAAAATGCTAAATGAATTGAGACAGCTTTAGTACATAAAACAGTGTTTTTACTTAAGGTGAATAGATTGAAAAGGTCTGACATTTACTCCCACGTGACCTTTATCAAGGACAATACACAGCACAGTTTTTGCCTTAATAAAGTGCTATAGTCAGGAGTCTTTGACTTTGATAAAGGTCATTCAGGTCCAAAATGCTGGGTGATTTTCAGCTACCTTTATCTGAAAAAAAAAAAAAGAAAAAAGAAAAAAAAAGAACATTCTTATTAGTAGGGTTGTCCTCATTTGCAGTGTTCTTTAAAGATGTCATTTAGTTCCGGGAGGAACTTTAATATTACCCTATATCAAATACAGTCTTTTGTTTTGCATCTGATTCTGTAAAGCACCTTTCTCTGATCAAATATGCTGGCCTCTGATCAGGGAAATCATAGGAGCTGAGCTTCACTGACATGAGTAAACAGAAACAAATGGTGAAGTAGAATACCAACATCACAGTTTTTTTTTTTTTTTTTAAATAACTCATTCATTAAGCAACAGAACTAAATGGAAATGTGGGACATTTCTGTGTGCAGTCACATTGCAGTTCAAATAATTGGGACCAGCTGTTACATTCTTCCTTTTCTGGAGTATCGGAACACTGCACAAACCTAACAGCAAGACGACAGACTGGAGCAAGAAGTCAAAGCACATATACAAACCCTCACCTTTTTTTTTTTTTTTTTTTTTTTAAAAAAAAAATTTCTCCCCCCCTTTTTACGTGCTTCAACAAAAA